>JANVCL010000005.1:2710118-2722411 GCA_026546855.1 Erythroxylum incrassatum | reverse complement strand
GAATGCTCTTGAACAAGCATTGAAGGAAAAATTCAATTCTATTGAAGTCTTGCAAGATAAATTGAACTTGCTTACTTTGGAGCTGAAGGATAAAGAAAATATTGCCCAAAATCTAAGCTCTTCTCTTGCTGGAAAGGAGATGGAAATAAAGAACTTGACTTCTACATATGAGAAAACAAAGGATGAAGCGGCCAAGGCATATGCAGAAATAAAAGAATTGGAGGAGAATCTTGATAAAAAAGTGAAAGAACTGGAATCGAAGTATTCTATGGTGGATGAATTAAATTCTATGGTGAGTTCTTTAACCATTGAGATGGAAGAATCTCGTAGAAAATTTGATGCTCTCCTGGAGGATTACAAGAATTTGAAGTCATCCTCTGAAAAGAAGACAGCTTTAGATGCTAAACAGTTGAGAGAAAAAGAGGAGGAGCTTCACCAACTGAAGGAAAAGCTGGAGCTTGCTTTGAATGAAGTAAGCAAAAGCCAAGCAATGATTGAAGATTTAACCAATCAAAGGGAGGATTTCAGGACGAGGCTTGATGTGGAATCTAGCCATGTAAAGAATCTGAAGCAAAAACTTGAAACAACTGAGAAGGCTCTAGGAATGTCAAGGAATGAGGTATCTGAAATGGAAAATCAGCTAAAGCAGTCAGCAAATAGATGCAAAGATCTCGAGGACGAGGTTAGCAAAGTTCATTCTGAATTTACAGAAGTTATTGGCAGATTGCAACAGAGCCTTGAGGAGGCGCAACAAAGTGGTGAAGCATTAGCCCATGAACTCCATGCTGTGAAGGAGCAACTGAAGCAAACTAAAGAGGAGCTACAAGGTGTGTCCCATGAACTGGCTACGGTGACAGAAAGTCGTGATAGTTTAAAGGGGGAATTATTTGAGGCCCGTAAGAAGGCAGAAGTAACAGCCAAAGAGCTAGAAGATGAGAAAAAAGTGATTTCTTCTTTAAACAAGGAACTATTGAACCTGGAGAAGGATATTCTGCAGGACAAAGAGTCAAGAAAATCACTTGAAACAGATTTGGAAGAGGCTACTAAATCACTTGATGAGATGAGCAGAAATGCATTGATACTTTCTGGAGATCTAGAGAGGACAAATTCCCTCATCTCTAACCTTGAGGACGAGAAACAGGTGCTTCTTAAGTCTATTATGGATCACAAGAAGTCTTCTAAAGAGGCTAGAGAAAATTTGGAAGATGCCCATGACATCGTCTTGAAGCTTGGCAAAGAAAGGGAGAAATTGGAGAGCAGAACAAAGAAGCTTGAAGAAGAACTAGCATCTGCAAAAGGTGAGATATTACGATTGAGGAGTCAAATAAATTCATCAAAAACTCTTGTAAACAGTCATCCATCACAGAAAACTGAAACTGAAGACAAAAAGCTCGCTGATGATGCAAAAAGGACCACCAGGAGGAGAAAGCCTAGTTCCTAATGAAAGAGAGCACAGGACAAGTTGCAACACTGCACCAACATGGTTTTGCTTTGCATTATCATACTTGACTAGTAATTGTTTCTTGAAAGTAGTATAAAAGCAATCCACGAGGCGTATAAAGTAGTTGAGATTATAAGTGTAATATCTAATATTAGCAGTAGTGGTATGGCACTAGATTTCATTTATTAGAAGTTGTTGGATTAACTCCATTTTTTAACGATAGTTTTTCTTCCTAAATTTATGTATACCTGTGATATGGCAAATGGGAAAAGCAACATGTCTATGGCGTTTTGCTTTTAGATTATGTAAGCACATAGTTTTATCACTTAATTAAGGTATAATGATTCGAATCAATTCGATCAAAATGTGAAAATGCTAGAATTATAGACTGTTTAATTCTGACTTTAAGTCAGAACAATCCAAATTCAATTGAGTTTTCAGGCTCGAAGATGTCTATCCTTGGACAACCTTATTTAGCAAATCCATTGAAAGAAATTCAAATTTTGATTTTGAGATAATTTAATCGTATTTTCTCATTATTAAGAATGTATCATATGCTTGGGATTATAGTATACACGTCAATCCTTCTTTTTCTGATGAAAAAATACATAATATACCTAAAGAGAGAACAGAAAGGACGTCTCTCAGCCAGTGCAGGGACTTTAATCACTGCATACTTATGATTCTTCCCTACAGAATTCCACCGCTCTCTCTCCCACAAACCTGATTTCTGTGAAATGTGAACAAGTTTCGGTATCTTACGTCAAAGTTCATATCTTTTCAAATTTTTCTTCATTTCCCATCTGGGTTTTTTGGGTTTGCTCGACTCTCCTGCTAAATTACAAATTCCCCCAAAACCCATCTCAGATTTTCCATCGTAGTCACTCCCCCTTTCTCAATTCCTGTGGCTGATCTACCAAAAACCATCTCAGATTTTCCCTCACGTTCACTTCCCTTTCTCAATTCCTGTGTCTGATCTAATGCATCTCCTTACATGATGGTCTCTGGATCCGAGGTGTCCTCTCAAATCGGACCTTTGTTCAGTGGGAGGTTTTTACAATAACAAGACTTGATCTTGGAGGGTCTTGATTGTGGAATTAGGTCGGATTAGGGTTTGGATTAGTCATGTTCTATGGGGCAGTGGTGTGGGATCCATGGCTAATCGTTGCCCAAATTGTTTGTCTTCAATGCCTTTACTACCTCTCCCTCGGCCTGTTCTTATCGATTCTTGTAGGTACGAGAGTTTCTCGTCTGAGTCTCGTTTATTTCTTCGACTTCGTCGCCCTTTCTGCCACTACAATCACCGGTTGGTGTGTTATAGCCTCATTTCTCCTTAGCTCTGTGGCCGGGTAAAGATTCGAACTTTAGTTGATTTTGCACTCCTTTGGGTCTTTTTGATGTTACTGAGTCTGCTTACTTCTGGGTTTTTTTTTTTTGTAGAGCTTGGTTTATGCTTTATTTGATTGAGAGGGCGAAGAAATGCTTGGATTTTTCGGCTACTGTTTACATTATTCATCTCTTTATATGCATTGTGTATGGAGGTTGGCCTTCTTCAATCACATGGTGGGTTGTGAATGGTACTGGGCTTGCAGTGATGGCTTTGTTAGGCGAATATCTTTGTATTAGGCGAGAATTACGCGAGATTCCCACCACACGATACCGATCAAGTAAGAACATGTTCTTGATTTTGTTTTTTTAATTTGGGATTGCTTGAACTGCATTCTTGGTATTCCAATTCCATGTAACTAGAACCAATTTATACATGTCATTTAGTTGGACTGAGGTGATTATAATCTGTTTAACTTGCTCGAGGGCTTTTTTAATTGTTGTTGAAAAAAAGCTTTTTTTGAAGCTATGCTGTCTTATTAGGTTGTGTGATTCACAAACAGAAGCTTTTAAGTTTTGTGGTTTGGTGTCACTGATGCTCCTGAAAGCTGTTCTGCATTTGTATGCGCGTAGTGTTGTCGTGGTGTTCTGTGTTCTTTTGTGTTCTGTTTTTGGTTTGGTCTGGGGTTAGAGTTTTCTCGATTCTAATGGATCATGGAAGCTGGTTACGGTTGGATTTAGTTTTCCTAACATCTCATCCCATTCATTCATGACCTTTTGCTTTTTGACTGTTGTGACAACTTGTTGTTTAATATGATGATCTAGTTTCAAGTGTCAAAGTACTGGTTGACTAGTTGGGAACAGATCACCTGTTCCCAAAACCCTATGCCACTCTGTTCCCAAAACCCTATGCCACTCTGTTCCCATTGAGATCCATCCATCCAATTTTTTGCTGTCCCATATATTGGATGGATGGATCTCAATGGGAACAGGGTGACACTGGGTTTTGGAAACAGGTGATCTAAACCCTGACTAGTTTCATGCAGCCGAGGAGTTTGTTCATTGTTATATGGCAGCAATAGCAGTTGCAATGCAATATTATTTCGTGAAATTCCCTTTACCTATAATTCTTATTGGCAGCAATTTTCATATTATTTCCCTCCAGATGTTGAACCTATTGACCATTTCTTGCAGATGTTTGATTGGTTGGCAAGAATGCACAATCTTCTGGGTAGTAATTGACATTACTAATTCTTTCCTCTGAACGAGCTCCAATGTAAAGCTTTTGGAGTATCAAAATGTGATTTGGAAGTGAGATTTATACTTGACAGAAGCCGTTACCTTTTGCTGATGGTGATTATGGAGATGATATTATTAAATTAAGATGGTTCCTTAGTGTGGGAGATGAAGCTTTTGACATGAGATATGCATTGTGTTAGAAGAACTCTTGAATGTACAAGTTTCCTTTATACTTTCCTCTATATAGATTTCATTCTCGACCTTCAATTTCATTTGTCTGATTTTGATTCGCTTCCACATATGTTCATGAACTCGAGAACCATTGGGTTAGATTTCACACAGCTATATTATCATTAGTACCTTGTTTGATATATTAATGAAGTTTGTTTTCCCAAGTAGTGAATGCATTTACACTTTGGTTTCCTGATAATAGTCAAATGGTGAGTTGTTAGGGATTTTACCCGAATGTGAGACGCTGCCCTCATGTGAAATTTGAGGAATTCAAAGCAAATAACTCCTTGGAAAATTTTTAGGACTGTCTCAATTGTTTGCCGTAAAGCATAATGATTGGAGAAGTGCATAGAGCTAAAACACAACGCTTCTTAAAGTCTCAGTTTCTAGCACCTCTGTTTCATCAAATGTGATACAATGAACCAGACTATGCTAAATAGATAACTCTAGGTTTCTTCTTCCAAAAACTTTCTTTCTGCATATTAGTCCATTTCGCAGAAGACATACCAATATGCATATGAGTTGTGTGAAGCTTAGTATAGTAAATGAAGCTCTCTAAAGAAGTTGGTTTCTTGGTGGATTTACAGTCTTGGGACTTAAAAGCATTACGATTGTTTGTCAGATAACAAAATGCATTACTTATCAGGTATATGTGTTGATAGCTGTTATTTGCTCCTTAGTATGCTACAGCTTGTTCTAGTATCTAAGTCTATCTGTGTTCTTGAGTTGTATTTATCGAATTCGTACATGGCTGAACTTTACTCATGGGAACATACTTTGGTGCAATGGAAATGGTTACTTGATTTTGAAGTTATAGTGTCTACATTTCCAGAGAAGGTAATGTACTCCATAAACAGCCTTCCTTTGCCTTGCAAAAAGAATTACATGAAATTTTAGTATTGATACAACTAAACTTGCGGTAGAGCCAAATTCTACCAAACCTCTGCTTAGAATTATCTTAGCTTCATCTTTCATGGTGAAGTCTAGAAAAAGTTTTCATGGTTGCCTCAAATTGCAGGTACAATTGAATAAGAAATAAATTAATAAAAAAACTCCTCTTCTTTGCTTGGACTCTTCCTAGATGCCAAAACTCCAAACTGTTGTTAGTGATCAATGTCTTAGGAAATTCAGTCATGGCTCAGCTTTCCATGAAGCTGAAATGTCAGTGATGGCTTCTCCTACTGTAAGATACATTCCTTTCGATCCAAAAGATTCCAAGGTTTTAGATTGGTGTAGCTTTTCCATAACACTTGCGACGGGATTTGCCAGAACAAGCTACATGGTGAAAGAGTAACCAAGTTAGAATAGAAAGCGACAGTTTTTATCCTAACTGTAGCCCTATGAGATTGATTTGGTGACAGGAGTATCACCTGAATTGATCTTTTCTCCAACATCTTTCTGAGTTCGCATACCAAGTCGATACCTGTTGTGTCTATTGCTGTCACAGCTGCAAAAGATTGTGAACATTTGTGAGCAGAGTTTTATTTATGATAAATTTCTTCATGTCAAATTGTATAACGTACATAAATAATTCAAATTTGATTAGATTGATTCATGTAATATAAAAATGGACTTGAGATGAAAGAAAAATTTACCAGTTATGTCCAGAATTACACATTTTAGGCTGTTCTCGTTGTTGGTCTTTATCCAATCTTCTTCCTCTCGAATCCATCGTAGTATCCTGAAACAGGTGCTTACTTCAATCAGTTATGCATAGCCTACTGGTATATCACTGAACCACAAGTGCAACAATTTGAATTGTCTAGAGCCTGAGTGAGCTGATAACCTTTCTTGGAGGTAAGTGGAATTGGCAAAGTAGATGGGGGACTCGATGGCAAGAATGAGAAAAGAAGGAATCTTTAAAGCTTCTCTGTATCTGTTGAGACTCTGGTATATTTGAGTTCCTGGTATGTTACCCATCACCAAAGTGTTTGGCCTTGTGACATGCAAGAGAATTTTGAATACTGAAACTCCAACCTGAAATTTGGACAAGAAGTTAGAACATGATTCATATCAATCCTTTTTGCTTTTTCTTTCAATCTCTGTAGACCAGAGAGCTTACAGCGACGGCTAGACCCAAGGGCACTGAAACGAAGAGAACCCCAAGGAATGAGCTCAAACAAGCCAAGAAATCGAGCTTGTCAACCTTCCACAACTTGTATGCAGCTTCATAATCAATCAGTCCAATCACAGCTGTTAAGATAATGGCTGCCAAGATGACATTTGGGGTGTAATGAAACAGTGGCATGAGAAACAACAGAGTCACTAGTACTGTTGCAGCCATTATTATGTTCGAGATTGCTGTTTGAGCTCCAGAATTGAAGTTTACTGCAGATCGAGAGAATGATCCTGAAAAATGAGAAAAAGAAGGGTTCAGAAACAGTGACCATTACTTGTGCTGCCTAGAAAGGTTCATGTATGGAGGATCATCACCTGTAGCAACATAACACGAAGAACAGGAACCAGCAATGTTCATGAGACCAATAGAGATCATTTCTTTATTACCATCAACTTGGTAATTCTTCAGAGCAGCAAACGTTCTACCCACAGCAATACCTTCCTGGAAGGAATCAAAAGAACAGAATGAAACACTTTGCAAGACTGATGAATCAAGGTTTAGAAATTCAGTTTTATGCTTCGGATTCTTGCACAACATACTACTTTCTGAATGGAGATCATATTAAGATGAATGGTTGCGAGAAACTTACAGTAAGAGCTAAGATTCCAGATACAAGGCCAGTTTTGATAGCAAGAGCCAGATGATGGCCACTAAAATCTAACATGTTTACTGATGGTGGATTCAATCCCTTCGGCAAATAACCAATCTATTGAAGGAGAAAAGAAAGAAAACCAAGTTAAGAGAAATGGACTATAATGAATTTGTACTGCACTGCTCTTTCTTATTGCAGACAAAGCATCACATTTGAGTTTTCAGTTCTTACAACTGAGATTTTGTGAACCTTTGATCTGAGGCAGAAGATAACAATCGTCGAAATGATGACCGATGTTAACGGTGCTGCTGCAGAAACCCAGAAAAGTTTTGGTTTCTTCATGCTCTGCATCAATCCACCAATCATTAATATATCAAATTAACATGAGAACTAGAAAGTTTTGATTTAGTAACAACTTGGAGAAACTTACAATATGCCTTGTAGTTAACAGAAACGCCAGGAAGCTGAAACCCATAAGAATTGTTTGCCAGGACCACTGCACATCAACAGAAACAAAGTTAATATGCAAGGGAATTTCAATATTTTACTTCTTCATCACAGTTAAAAGTAAATGCTTACCTCGTTTCTGTGATTAAGAACAGAAGCAATTACAGGAACAAACTCCATCTTGCTAGTGAAGTGGACAATCCCAAGTAACCCTTTAAGCTGTTGCAGAGAAACTATGATGGCTGCACCAGCTGTGAACCCAACAAGAGTCGCCTTTGACAAGAAATCAATGATAAAACCTAACCTGTAACATAGAAACAGGCTTTTATTAACATTCAAGATCAGAGAACCAGGATCCTTTTCTCACAATGTTATTAATTCATGAATTAAGTATGGTATGGTCACCTTAATATGCCAAGAGAAGCCTGAAATAAACCAGCAAAGAAGGTGGCAGTGAAGGCCAATTTAAGATAAAGAATTGGTTCTTCATTAGGCTGAACTGCCTCACTCAGCATAGACCCCATGACTAGTGATGCTATAGAGACCGGACCAACCGCAAGGTGCCTGGAACTCCCAAGAATAGAGTACACCAAAGGAGGGACAAAACTTGAATCTGCATAAAAACAACACAAAATTTTCTAATGACACTGATTTTTCACATTAAAACATAGTTTTAATGTTATGGAGGACTCACATAACCCTACAATGGGAGGCAAGTTCGCTAGTTTAGCATAGCTTATCCCCTGAAAAATGTCAAAAACCATGTTACTTACCACAATTCCCACATAGTTCTAATAAGTTGCAATGAACTGTTAAAAAATCATATCCCAAGACCTGACAGGAGGAGATTTACGCACGAATTGATCCGTTTTGCTACCCACTTTAGTTCACAATTAAATATCAAACACGTCACGCTAATGGTCTAAAAGGAAATGGAATATATGCAGTAAACCAATCTCAGAGTTCTTTGTCCACTAGAGATCACGAGTCAGTTATGACGAGCAAAACCAGAACTACATCCAGTTGAAGCACATGCAAGTCAAAATTTAAAAACTGGAAATCTGTTTGTATATGCGTATGCACGTAGGAATATAATCAACTGGAAGCGAACAGGTAATACACATGCAGTATCATTTTTACCTGTGGGATTGCTAGGCTAGCAATGGTGATACCAGAAATGATATCAGACTTGAAGAACCTTAAGGTGTACTCAGGACCCCATTGAAATATGGGGAGGAAGAACTGAAGAGCCAGAAGCAGTCTCTGAACAAAACTTGTCTGGTTCTTGAACCTGTGAAGAGGGTCATCAGGGAAGAAGATATCCCCAAGCTTTTGTTTGAGTTTCTGGAGTGTGGTTTTGTGGGGTGGCAAGCAGACTCTGTGTATCTCAGTTGTTTGTGGCATTACTGCTTCTGTGGTGGTGCCATGGGAAAAGAAGTCATTTACTCTGTTAGTGTTGACACCCATTTTCGTATCACACCAAAGCAAAGCAAAGAAACAAACTTTGTTCTGAAGAAAACTAAACCGCCATGGATTGGAATTTATAGAGGAGAGCAATACAGACAAGACAGAGACAGAGGGAGCAAAGGTGGTGGTTAATGAGCAGCTTGTTGTATGTCTGAGAAAGGGCAGTTTGGTCGTTTCGATGAGTTTAAGATTACAACTCGTTAATGGCGGTTCATGGTCAATAATTCCAAGATAAGACTTTGGAATATATATGGAAAATAGAGAGCTAATATGGTTTGTTTTTGTGATTCCTTTGTTCAATCCATAGTGTGATTTGAACGTTTGCAATAACAAGATTTAGTTTCAACAAGGTCAAAGCTAATTAATTAAATTATTCTTTAAAAAATCTGGTTTATTAATTAAGCATAAAAATTAAAAGATTTCACGTAAATTAGACTTATTTTCTACCAAATTTATTCTAATGTTTTGAATAATGGTAAAATATATTTATCGATTTTAAAAATTAATATTATTATTTTAAATTAATTAATCACATCATGTTATATTAAATTTTTTTAAATTTTTATAGCTGTATAATAATCAATCACATAATAATTTTTATTAAAATAATATCGCGGGCATTTAAGTATTTTTAAATCAATAAAATATATTTTAACGTGTGTGAAACCCACATTTTTATCTTAAAAATAATAATTATTAAGAGAGTATTTTTATTTAAGATTTTTAATATTAAGAAGTATTTTAATTTAAAATAATAAATTATATTTTAAAGCGAAAGAATTCTTATAAAAATCCATCTCTTTACTCTTAAAATAATTGTTACTAATAAAATTATTTTAACATATACTCCAAAGTGTAGTAAATTTGATGGTTAAATATTTCTTATACACTTTTTAAAAATTTTAATTAATGATTTTAGATAGATTAGGACTAACAAAATATTTTTAAAAACAAGATTAAGAATCTTTGCTTGAACATGGATTTGTTCCTTTTTGTATTTTTTGCTAATTATTTTCAAGGAATAAAATGAAAAGAAAAGACAATTATATTTGTAACTGATTTGATCATTTTTTGGATTTTTCATTAGATTCTCACCTAAGTTGCAAGCTCACCTTGAGAGGTGGTAACAACTCATTTTTAGAAAGTTGGAAATTTCAAGGATTGACTAATAATTTGAAGGAACTTACCCTTTTAGGGAATTTTAAACAATTTCCTCCAATTTAAAAGACAATGACTTGATTTTTATATATTTGGAAACAGTCGCTCTACTAGTTAAGAGTAAGGTGCGTACTACTAAACTTCTTCGGACCCCACGTCTTAGCGGGATTCTTATTGAATGTTGTTGTTATTATTGTGACATGATCTTAGAATCAGATCACCTATTCCTATTATTTTGTGCCTACTTTGTTCCATAAAAACCTACTAATTTAATAAATGAGATCCACAAAAATAAGATGGAATAGATTACTTGGGGGACAGGGGAACAGATTATTTGAGAACAAAAGATCTATTCCCCGTGATCTTTATAAGTAAGAATTAAATAAAAAATTGTGTTGCCAAATTAAATAACTTGTTTATTAAAGAAAGGTCCTTTAACTAATGTAAATTTGTGTTTCATGTGACTTTTTTTTAAATGTTGACCATTCCTAAATACTAAATCCTTGAAATGCTTAGATTTTTGTCAAGTACATGAATTTCTTGAACCCCAAAAACGTCATATTCACAATTTTATTATCCATACAAACCCATGCATCCAATAAACTGAATCTCAAAGGTGGAATTTGCACATCAATAACAACTATTTCCTACTTTTCACATTAAGACTTCTTTTTTAATTTAATAATATTATTAGTTATCATTTTGCAACATTAGAACATGTGTTGTATACATCTAATACACAACTAGCAATTATTATTGTAATTTTTCCAAAAAAAACTTATTTTAGCTCATAAGATGGTGTAAATAATCTTATATATATATAAAGTCAGTTGGCACAAATTGACTTTAAGTACATTAACTTTTTGCTTGATTCCAATCAATCGGTTTACTATTTTAAGATTGACAATCCATGAGAATCTTACTATTTTTTAAATTAAAAGTATAAAATATTTGTTTTAATTGGGTCCAGTAGCTCAGGCCTACGTGAAGCCTAACTATTTAAACAAAACGATGTCGTTTTGTTTTGAATAATTGAACCTCAAGTCGGTCTAAATTTGAGTCCGATCTCATAGGCCAGCCTATTACCATCCCTAATAAATTTAGACTCAAATACTCCAATATTAGAATATATTAATATGTGAAATACTAAAAAAAGATTTATGCTAATTAAGAATACATAATTTCATAAAAATTACAAACATCAGCTAATTGTTGGGAATAAGCAGACAAGTGAGCCGTCTTGGTAATGCTTCCTTTGCTGGAACCCATTAATTTTCACTAATGAAGCTATCGAGGTAATTACCTCGATTTTGACCAACGTGGTCAAGTTGGCCTACCATTTTACTAGATATTTTTACTTAACTAACGTGATTATAGATAATCTAAGATAAAATTATTATAAATTACGACCAAAATAAGAAAAAAAGTTTAATATGAATAATTAAGTAAAAATAGTACATTTTTGTTAAAATTACATCGTTTTAATATTTAACTAGATTGATTTTAACTATACGAGATGAATTAACTATTTCGAATTTGAATTTAACTCGAAATTTAATTAACTCAAATTTTTATTTTATCGCGTGGTAATTTTGCACTTCTAATTGTAGTTAATTATTTTAAATGCCAAAGTTATAAATTATATTTCCACCAAAAATTGTGTTATTCAAAAGATGTTTTAGTTGAAGATTCCATAATCTCACCTTCTACTAATCTCTTGTTTTATTTGTTAAGTGATATATATTGGTTTGATACTTTGTGATTATGTGCTTTATAAAGTGATCTAATAAAGTAGCTTTATAAAAGAAGTGGTCATTAGAAACAATCACTTTAACAAAGTCTAAAGTCTAAGTGTGCATTAAACAAAATGATAACATTGCCTACCAAATTACACATGTTAATTGGTCAAGCACATGCCATACTCCACTAGAATAAAAAATATAATTCTTGATAGAAATGTAGGTATAATGGGGTAGCTTAGGGAATTTTTGTTTTTGTTTTCAAATTTAGTAAAAGAAAATATATTTGTTTGAGTTTTTAGTTTCTGTTTTTTATTTTGGTCTTTTTTCTAATTTTTAAAAAATTATGAAAACCATAAAAAGTGGTTTTGTTTCCTGTTTCTGTTTGTTCATAGTTTGATTTACTATCATTTAAATATATATTATTTAATTATTAATAAAAATTATGAATAATTTAATTCAAGAATATATATTTAATACATTAAAATTAATTATTAAAAAATATGATTAATTTTATTTTATTTAATTTTTATA
>JANVCL010000005.1:2675221-2709911 GCA_026546855.1 Erythroxylum incrassatum | reverse complement strand
ATAAGGTATTTTCGTACATCCTTGGTGTTTTCGATTATACATCACGATGTTGTATGGTCTTTTCCGCATAATATTTTGAATATTCAGGCCATATGCGATCCAACAATTAGAAGGCCCAAGGCTCAAGTCCCAAATTTATTTTTCTTTTTTAATTTAATTTTAAAAATGATATCGCTTTTATTTAAAATATTGATCATATCAGACTGTAAAGCCTACGCTCAAGCCTAGTCAAATTACTAAAATTAAAAAAAGAGAGTTCCAATTCAATCCAAAACATTATTAATTTAGACTAAATTTATTGATTTCGGATTAAACCAACCACAAATATGATTTGAAAATAATTTCATTTTAGCTCTCAAACTCATTTAAGTTTTAGATTGCTTTTTATTAAAAAAAATTGGGTTAGACCTAGAACTATTCGGTCCAAAAACAATTAACTTAAAATCGAACTATTCGATTAGAAAAATTCGAGTCAGGCCAGATTCGCATCTCGACTTATTGGTAATCATATTGAAAATATTACGTATATTTCAAGAACTTTCATTGAGGGTTTCTAATTTCCTCCATTTTCAAGATTACTAACATACAATTGTCCCATTATCATAGACTATAAAACGACTAACTTTAGATTCTTTACTAATTCGAGACACTATAATATATGTACCTGTGTTGACAATAAATAACAATCTCCAGATACTTAAGTAACTTTCCAAAGGCATTAAAGGCTGAGGCACGCTCAGAGTGGCATGAACTGTTTGCACAAAAGCGAGAAAACATGGAATCACAAGATAGTCAAAAGCGAACGATTGATATTAATCTCTTTGCATAAGAATATTGTTGACCTAAATGGTGGGTGAGGTGGGTTGTTGTGCTAATTAAGATTTTGAAGCTAAGATTCTCTTCAACCTTTTGTTTTTCGGAAGAGCTCACAACTATGGACGATAGAGGGAGACAAAGACATTGTATTCGATTATGCGAGATGTAACCAATAATTAAAAAGTATAACCGAATTGACTAATTTAATCGTAAAAGCTTTGAATCAGTTAATTTTTTTTGTTTAATTTTCAACTTTTTAGTACATTTTTTATTTTATATTATTAAGTATCTCTTTGGATGAACTTTTTTGAGTCCTATAAGTGCTCTTCTCAACTGTTTTAAAAATCGGATCGGACCAATCGGTAACCGGTCGGTTATTCGGTCCGGTTCACCCCTAAAAATTGGTTTTCAATTGAACCAGTAAGATTCGGTCAAAATCGGTCAATTGACCGGTCGGACCAGTCCGGTTTGACCACTAGTTCAATAATTTTTTATTTTTTTTAAAAAAATATTTTTAATATTATATATAATTAAATATAATTATTGCATAATTATAACGTCATACCGGTTCGACCGGTCAAACCGGTGACCAGTAAGGCTTCCGGTTCGATGACCGATTCGAGTTTCAAAACACTATTTTTCTCTACCACAAAAGGCTTTTTAAAAATTGGGTGTTTACTGTAAAATAAAAAAACACTTCTTTAATAAATATGACTTTTTTGGCAACCAAAATACAGTTTTTTAAGAAAATCAAATTTAGAGATTAAAAAAAGTTTTTTCAAGTTGATTTTTCAAATCAATTAATGATTCTATTTTTAGCCACTTTTGCCCTTATGTTTTATACATAATTCTCACAATAATTACAAACTCATCTTTCCGTTTATTATATATTTAACTATTTACTCAACTTGAATATTTTTTTTATATTTTATATAATATTATTTGACTTTTTTTAAATATATTTTAACATTTATTTAAATATTAGCTTACTTATGTTATAATCTATATAAAAAATTTGGATAGATATATTTTAATTTATGTTTCATGTGGTTTAAAATTATATAATAATTAATATATTGTACTTTGTATATTTTAAATATGCTTTAAATAATATTTATATGCATAAATAATTTTTATTAGAAAATAAAATATAGTTAAAATTAAAAGTATTTTTATTTTTATATTATTAAATAGTTTACTGTATGAAATTTTTTTAAAATTTTTTTAAATAATAATCAAATAGTAAACTATCTTCTTAAAAAAATTTATCGGAAAAAATTCAACTTATATAAATACAACCAAAACTGAAACTCTGGCTCGAAAAACAATAAATAAGTACAGAAAATCCCATTCTCTCTACTCCTCAGTGCTCCTGACAAAAACATTAACTTCAGGTCAAAGTTTCATGAGAAATAAATGCAATTATGTTAATAGAATCTAAATCTACTCTTGTTTTCCTTTTTCTGTTTGGAAAGTAACCAAATATTAAAGAGAAATTAATATATGAAATCTACTTTATCATAACAATTAATAACTACAACAACAATAATAATTTAACTATTCAATCTCCTATCATTTATTTCCAATTCCAAGACTATAAAATTATGAACTCACTTCCCATTTCTTACATCAAAACCAAACTTACTTTGAAATTGGAGAAGAGAGAGTGATTAAAACAATGGTGGGGCTTAAAGCAGAGGTCTTTGTGCTTCTAATTACCATGTTAATTACTCTATCATTGCAACAAGCACTTCCACCTCTATCTCGGCCTTTATCTCCGATCTCACAACCGCCGCTTACGACGCCATCTCTGATGCCTCTCCAATCTTGTTTTATAGATTGTGCATCTTCGTTGTGTTCTAAGTTTGGCCATGGTATGAAACCCTCTTTTCTTTTCCTTTTCAACTAGTTAAAATCATTAATTAGTTAGTCCTCATGAATCATGTGTTAAGTGACCGTTTCACCACAATAATTTAAGTTGTTGTGTGAGGCCAACTTAATTAGTTTTATATATTTACTAACACACCCCCTCAAGTGAAAGCCTTTTGGACTTGAAACTTGCACAGGTCTACTTTACCTTCTGCTGAATAATAGGTAAGTGGTAAAATTTGAACTAACGACCACTTGGTCAGAAAGGCTCTGATACCATATTAAGTGACTGTTTCACCATAATAACTTAAGCTATTATGTGAGAGCAACTTAATTGGTTTCATATATTTACTAACATCGTGATCTTATTTTGGCAGATAAAAGAAGACATAGAGGATGTATTAGTTTATGTTCTAAGACTTGCAACCAACAAAAGGTAAATTAAGCACTTGTAGCATTGTGATTGTGATGTAATCCTTATAAGTTGCAATATGCATTTATAGCCTTATTTGAAAGTCTTCCAAATGTGTTAGGTTTAGGTTCAAACTTTTTAAAACCCGTATTTGAATATTCGTGTTTAAATTCGACTTCAATCAAACATGGTTTAATTTTTTAAGTTCGGGTTGAACAAACTCGACATAAGTCCAAGCACTCTTTTTTTTTAATTGGCATATTTACATATAAATGAGATGTGTTATTATTACTATTGATTCCTTAACCTTTCTTAGTCACTCATAATCACCTCTCAAACTGCAGGCTAATTTTGGAAATTTTCCGTGTATATTTACATGCTCACTCGACAAGTGCATACCGTATTTGTCAGGTATTTACTTAATTTCTGGAGTAATAAAATACATCACCATCTAATATAATATCCTAAAAATATGATCTGTGTACGTTCAATTGTTCATGTAGAGATTTTGATTCGGATTCAGAGATTTTACTTGTAACAGTTGCCATGGCTGCAGATTTGTTAAAACTGGGCGGGTGTGTAGAAGATTGCAACACTGGCTGTTTGGGAAGTTCGCCATCGGAAGCTTCGCCTCCTTGAGTAGACTTATGAGACATTACAATAATAAAAATATGTGTTGTGAGGATTTTTATAAATTGGGTAATTGGGAAAATAATGAATTATAAAGAAAATTACATCCCTTCATTTTTTTAATTAATTGTGCATGAAATGAATAAACTAAAATTACATTTAATAAAAATTATGCTAATAGGCCAAATCTTTGCCTTTTTCTTTCCATTTATTCGGATTTTTTCCACTTCGTAGAGTTTGTCCAAATCTTTCTTTTTCTCCATAAAAGAATTCTCGATATGAAAACACAGAAATAAAAGGCTAATATTTGAATTAAAAAAAGAAGAGATCTACAGGGTTTTAAATAAATTAACTTATTAAAAAAATTCTTTGAACAATTTATCTCTAACATGGCCGATCATTATGGGTATAATAATAAATGTTCAGGACTATATTATTAAAATTTCTTTTTTCGCCTTTGTGTTAAGCTTATTTATTATTCTTAATAAATAATTTGCTACAGAACTATTTTTTTAGTTAACGTGTCATAATTAATTTCACTTTTTTTTGAAAAGACGAATAAATATTTAATAATACGTAATTTTATTTTTATTATTAATGATAATTTACTCCTATACATTGATTAAAGTAATAATGGGCTAAAGTTTATTCATGGGTCTCATGACTAGTTAGTGTTTAGAACTTTGAGTGAACCCAGAGTGTATAGGGCCATTTTGCATTTGCAACATCAGGAAAATTCTTCTCCGATGCTTAAGTTTCAGTCCGGAACTCTTTTTTTTTCAATCTTTTTTTATTGGGAACAAAATCATTTGTCCCGTAAATCAATTTTTATCTTGTGTTATTAAATTTCGTTAATATATTTATATAGGTTTATGTATTTTCTAATTTAAAATGTTAAATTAAAAATAATATTCTCAAACTTGATTTCAAATTTATTTTTGTAGATTTAAACTTGAGTTTAATTTTGTTTATTTATCAAATTAAAAAATTTCAACTTAAATAAACTCGAATTATTTTATTAAAAAGCATATTTATAATATTTCTTATTTTAATTCAAATTTAAATGAAATTGTTAAAAAAAATAATTAAGGATGAGTTTTTATACGAAGACAATTTGGATCTACCGTCTTTATAGTTGAACATGGTTGGGGTCTAAATATTTTTTCAACTGAATCCACTTTGTATTCAACTAAATCGATTCGAGTTTGATTATTTCTTTGTTATTAATGAATATCATACCTTCCTTATGCTTAACTTTAAAATTCCAAATTTATAAAATAATTATTATGGTAATGCAATCTTCTAAGAACTATTAGGGGTGTGCATAGGATTGGTAACCAATAGGTCCATTTAATTCAATCCAAAGTTAGTATGTCATGTTTAATTCAAAAGTATTGAGAACACAACATTATTTTGAGTAATCTTTTCAAAATGACACTATTTTAAGGAGTTATTTACAACAATATCGTTTTGGGCGATCTCCTTGCTCTCGAGTCCTATTTAGACTAGAGGGTGTGAGCTCGTCTAAGTTTCGAACTATTAGTTCGACCCAAACCTATTTCTATTTTCAAACATACATAATCCAACCTCATTAGAGATGGTAATAATCAGGTAGGGTTCAAGCTTGACTCCTGCTGAAGGTTTTATCGGGCCTAAAGTAGCTAGCTCGAGCTTGAGCTCAATCGATCCCGAGCTCAACTTGACCTGACATAATTTTTAAAATTTTTAAATTAAAAATATAATAACATTATTTTTGTTATAATTAATGCGGGCCTGTGCAATTCAAAACTAGGCCTAATCTTAACTCTAGCCCAAATGTCATCTCTAAACCTCATCGACCAAATCTAACTCAAAATTAGGTCCAGTGTAAAAATGTTTCGGGTCGAGTTGGGCTGGGTCATTAAATCCTTTTAAGAACTGCCAGCGTGGCACGTCGTCAAAATCTACACCGTTCGCTCATAATTTTAATGTACCATTACACACATGATTATTTGCGCAAAAACGGTGGCGTTTGCATTGTCCTCACTACCCCCTTCCTGCACTTGCGCTTTAAACATTCAGGGTCTCTTCAAGACGAAAAACCAAAGTCTCTGTCTCTCTCCTTTCTCTTATCTGCTCTCTCTCTAAGCTTGATCACCTGGATCTATAGCTCTCGGAATCTGCAACAATGGTGAGTTCGTGTTCTATTGGCTTATTACGATTTATTTCGTGATTATGTTGTCGTTTTGGTGCTCATTGTGGAGTGTCCACTGTGGCTAGATCTGGTAGAATATACTCCGATTTGACGTTGTTTACTTATTAAGCTTCTCAATACATAAATTAATTATTGTAATTGAATGCATTTCGATGATTGGTGGGTCTAATGGGCCAGTTTGGAGTCGGTTACACTCTGTTTGGTTTCTCTGAATCCGAGGCTTTCGATATTCTTTCTCATCCTTTAAAAACGGAAAAGAATGTTAGGTACTTGAATTTGGTTGAGATCTGGTGTGTGTTTGATGTGAGTTTTGGTGTTGGCTATGGCGTTAGTTGATTCTTCTTAAGTGAGGATTGGAGTGAATTTCGTTGGCATTTTTGGTGGCTGATAAAGTGAAGGACAGTTTCGAATCAGGAACTTATGGTTTGGTTTGGTTTTGGCTCCTGGATTTTAATTTTCCGAATTTTCTTTTAATTGTCTTGGGATCATATTTGAATATTGTATTTTGTTTATCGTGAGATCTGTAATTTAATTTGACGCTGATTTTTTTCTTTTGTTTTGCTCCTTTTGTTCTTTTATTTAACAGCCTCTCAGACTTGAAATCAAGGTATGGTTCCACAATTGTTTATTTATTTCTGGTTTTTATATCTGGATTGCTTCTAATTGCTGTACACAGAGGTTTCTGATACTGACATTTTTTACCATTTGCTGTGATTCTCAGAGGAAACTTGCTCAAAGATCAGAGAGAGTAAAGTCTGTTGATCTACATCCAACTGAACCATGGTAAGCTTGAGTCTTCTATATTATTTGGACTTTGTGGATAATATATACATGTGATATTAGTCTTGGTTTCTGAATTAGTTGTAATTTTTATGGTAAAAATTTCATTAGTTTAAAGAAATTTGAGCAAAATTTGAAACTAAACTGTTGTTTTATAAATGTGCTATTTCAGGATTTTGGCGAGTTTATATTCAGGAACTGTTGTCATCTGGAACTACCAGTCACAGGTTTGAAAGTTTCAAGAATTTAAATTGCAATTTGTGATTCTATTCAACCTTTCTCTTGTAGTTATTGCATGGTCGTGATAATGAAAGACCTTTAAGTTATGACTTGATTACAGTTAAAGGTGGCGGTTGTTTTTACAATTAGAAAGCATGCTTATATAATCAGTAAACTAAGTTGGAAATTGAATTTTCTTGTATTTTGCCTCTAGAGAAATGGGGCAGCATGAGAATATTAACCAAGCTCATTTGTTACATCTCTTGATCCAATGGATAAGATTAAATGGAGAGCACCAGCAATACCCTTTTTGATCATGCCAGCTGGTGAAGGCAATAACTAATCCATCATTTATAATTTTTTATGAGCTATGGTTGGGCTTTTCATATACTTTGATGTAGTATGAAGTTTGTTACTTTGTGAATTTATTTATTTGGATCACTAAAAGGACGAATTCTGCAATTTGATAAAAGCTGCCAAATTAGAAGACGCTAACATAGTCATGAATAAGGTACAAATGATAGATCCTGTAATTTGGTCCTCAATATCCTCCTATCACATGTCAAGTGGGTTGCCACAAGGATTTACTTCTGCTTATTAGAAAAATATACATGATTGGCTATGAAAATGAAAATATGATACTGTGTAATGGTACACTGTACTTTCTTGTTTGTTCCCCTTTTTGGTTTTAATGGCAAGCTATTACAGAAATTGGGATTGGAGAAAGGATGCTGTAGCATCACATTAACTGAAATACGTGCGTAATAGCTAATTAATCAATGTGAAGAAAGTCACAGTGTCCTCCCTTTTCTGTTCAGAATCTATGAAAACCTTCATCACATTTTCTTTATCATAAATTATTATTTTGTGGGGAGACAAATTTTGAATTTTCGTTGTATCTATTCGTATGTGATATTTTATCTTTGTTTTCTTCCTAACTCAAAACTTCTTTATCCTCCAGACGATGGCAAAATCTTTTGAGATGACTGAGTTGCCAGGTATATTTTATCACTATGTCGATATTGCAGCAAGCCTTTGTCTTC
Source organism: Erythroxylum incrassatum (assembly GCA_026546855.1). Taxonomy (NCBI): domain Eukaryota; kingdom Viridiplantae; phylum Streptophyta; class Magnoliopsida; order Malpighiales; family Erythroxylaceae; genus Erythroxylum; species Erythroxylum incrassatum. Next base: position 2,701,948 of record JANVCL010000005.1, on the reverse strand, counting down.
TTTGATATTTCCCCTTTCTGAAATTGGTATTTACTTTGTTGTCTGTGGTATGCTTTTTTTGCAGTTAGGTCAGCCAAGTTTATAGCACGGAAACAGTGGGTTGTGGCTGGAGCTGATGACATGTTTATTCGTGTTTATAACTATAATACAATGGATAAAGTTAAAGTGTTTGAGGCACACACAGATTACATTAGATGTGTGGCCGTTCATCCTACCCTTCCGTATGTATTGTCATCATCTGATGATATGCTGATAAAACTTTGGGATTGGGAGAAGGGTTGGGTGTGTACTCAGATATTTGAGGGGCATTCCCATTATGTAATGCAAGTGACCTTTAATCCAAAAGATACCAACACTTTTGCTAGTGCATCCCTTGATCGAACTATAAAGGTTTTACTGCTATCTGCATATACCTTTCAGTACAATTTTGCACTTCTTTTTGTATTTTTTGGGCTAAATCATCTGCTTCTTTTTAGATTTGGAATCTTGGCTCTCCAGACCCAAATTTCACATTGGATGCCCATCAGAAGGGAGTAAACTGTGTTGATTACTTTACTGGTGGCGATAAACCTTATCTCATTACTGGTTCTGACGATCACACTGCTAAGGTCTGCCTTCAGTTTTGTGATTTTAAGGCTACGATGTCTTTTCACAAATTTGTACTGATATTTTATTGCCACCTAACCAGGTTTGGGACTATCAAACGAAAAGTTGTGTCCAGACCCTTGAAGGCCACACGCACAATGTCTCTGCAGTATGTTTTCATCCAGAGCTTCCTATAATCATAACAGGTTCGGAGGATGGGACAGTTAGAATATGGCATTCAACAACATACAGGTATTCCTTTTTTGTTCCTGGATTGTCAATGAACTGCTAATTATTTGATCTAACATAGATGGAAACTTTTATTCGTTACCCTATTTTTTCACATGGAATTGTGAGGTTGATATAATTTTCCGTTTCTGTTGCTCATTTATATTTTTCCGTTCCTTTCCTTCTCTTTGTCTTATACCTGTATGTTATAGCCTTCATTTGTCATGCTTTATGTTTTCTTTGGGTTGGCAGTGAAGATGAGATGGAAGTTGGATGTATACTAACAGTGAAATATTTATCTTTCTTCCACTCTTAAAATATTAAGGTCCACAATTGGCTTGCAGGCTTGAAAACACATTGAACTATGGTCTAGAAAGAGTTTGGACGATCGGATACCTGAAGGGTTCACGTCGGTAAGTGTCAATATGGTTTCAGAAAAAGAAAAAGAATGTTATGTAGATAGCTCTGGGAAAGAGGTACATCGTCATCAAAATCTTATACTTCTTGTCAATCTTGCATTATTTGCATAATGCTTGGGAAGATATTAACGACAAAAGTTCCCCATATCTTTCCTTCCCTTCAAAGATTCGGGAAAAAATTCCTCTGGGTGGACAATTTGGATGATTTTCCACCTAGATTATCATCTATCTGAACCTTTTCTTCTTTGCTGATTGTAATTTAAAATGGTCCAATCATCAATTTATCTTTGCAGGATTGTGATTGGTTATGATGAAGGAACCATTATGGTCAAAATAGGTCGAGAAGAACCTGTGGCTAGTATGGACAACAGTGGAAAGATTATATGGGCCAAGCACAATGAAATACAAACTGTGAACATTAAGAGTGTCGGAGCAGATTATGAGGTTTGGACTAAATTAAACTAGCATCTTTGTTGCTATGGAAGGCTGAATAATTCTTTTCTCGATTATAATTTTGTGCCCTGTGCTTTAGGTCACTGATGGGGAAAGGTTGCCGTTGTCTGTTAAGGAGCTTGGAACATGTGATCTTTACCCACAAGTGAGTGGACTCATTATCTGATATATGTTCCATGTACAATGCATCTTGTATTATAATTTTTGAAGCGAGATATATGGTCAAACATTGACTACTTATTTATGTGGTTAGTTGATGAAACATATTTTTACAGTTTTGGTTTGTTGCCTGCATTTCTTGTTTCTGTTATCTTCATGGAATTCCTCTCATGTTGTACTTGGGTCATAATCGCCTTTATCATTTGAAATATCATGGATGATTAAGGTATCTGCAAAAATCCTATAAAGATGACTTATTACATGATCGATTTCCCTATCTCAGAGCTTAAAACACAATCCCAATGGTAGATTTGTTGTTGTCTGTGGAGATGGCGAGTACATCATATACACAGCTTTAGCTTGGAGAAACAGATCATTTGGTTCAGCTCTGGAATTTGTTTGGTCATCGGATGGAGAATATGCTGTCAGGGAGAGTGCTTCAAAAATTAAGATTTTCAGCAAAAATTTCCAGGTGTGCACTCTTTCTTGGCGTGTATTTTGTAGTTCTTAATCAAATAATATTTTTTTCTTAATGTATGATAGTAAGTTGTAACTGTTAGACTAAACTTTGGTTCTTGAAAATTATAAGTTAAATGAGGTGGTTTGTTTCAGGAAAAGAAGAATGTGCGACCAACCTTTTCAGCCGAGCGAATTTATGGTGGAAGTTTGTTGGCGATGTGCTCAAATGATTTCATTTGTTTCTATGATTGGGGTGAGTGCAGGTTGATTAGGAGAATTGATGTTACAGTAAAGGTAAGTTCTTTTTTCCCCTGGAAATATCGAATGTCACTGGGATTTTTTTGAAATATATCTTTCTCTATAACAAGTTGATTTATAACATCTCAGAATCTTTATTGGGCTGATAGTGGTGATCTGGTGGCAATTGCCAGTGAATCATCCTTCTACATCCTGAAATACAATGTAAGATTCCCTTTTAGCCTTCTCCTCGTTTATATAAGTTGTTTCGGCTATCAGTTATTTAATTACTTGAATGTCTTGTACTTAAATATATGTTCAATCTTCAATATTGCAGCGAGATATAGTTTCCTCATATTTGGATAGTGGAAGACCTGTGGATGAACAAGGTGTTGAAGATGCTTTTGAACTTCTCCATGAAACCAATGAACGTGTTAGGACAGGCTTATGGGTTGGGGACTGTTTCATTTACAATAATTCCTCTTGGAGGCTTAATTACTGTGTCGGAGGCGAGGTATCTTCCTTTTTTCTGTCAGTGGTTGCAGTTTCTATTTTTCCAGCTTGATGGCCCCCTTTTTGCATTTATTACTGACTGAAGATGTTATCCTACCACTGTAGGTGACGACTATGTATCATCTGGACCGCCCAATGTATTTATTGGGATATCTTGCAAGTCAAAGTCGCGTTTATCTGATTGACAAAGAATTCAAGTTTGTTTCTAGAAGGAGCATGCTTTGTGTTTATTTAATGGAGTCATTTTCTTTTCTAATTTCTATCTTATTTTATGCAGCGTCATGGGATACACTTTACTTCTTAGTTTAATTGAGTACAAGACTCTTGTGATGCGTGGAGACATTGAAAGAGCCAATGAAATTTTACCTTCGATACCTAAAGAGCATCACAACAGGTAAAATTGATTTTTACAAACACAATTTCTGTTTGCTACGGGAAACAGCTATGATATGTAGGAGTTCTGACTATATTTCTTACTGCTACATTTTTTCAAAGATACTCCATGGCTGATATGGGGAACTTCATAGATTAAAGCTTAACTAAGGTTCCCTTATTTTTTTCGTCCTGATCATATTTATCTTTTGTTCTCTTTCTTAGCATCAATGTTTGCATGGAAGAAATTGGGGTTGATAATGAGTCATATATTCCATAATGGTTCATTCTTTCCCTCCATATCCTAAGTTGGTTCGTTCCTTTCCTTTGACAATGCATTCAAATCATTCCCTTTTTATCCACTGAATGGGATTGAAGTCATTAGTGTTAACAGATTGGCTTCAAGTTTTATTCTTTTGTTAAAGGCCAAACAATTTTGTTGAAGGTGTGAATCTATAATTTGAGCATTTTTGGTTTATTTATCTTGATTGATTTCCCTCCTCTGCTTAGTTTTTAAGTTCTGTAGAATTGGATTTTGTAGTTTGACATCAAAAAGGTTTCTTCCATTGCAAGTAACAATTTGTCTTTGATTGCTAGTGTGGCTCGGTTCTTGGAATCACGAGGTATGGTGGAGGAAGCTCTGGAAGTAGCAACAGATCCTGATTACAAATTTGAGCTTGCGATTCAACTTGGTAGATTAGCAGTTGCGAAGGTATGGCCATATGTTTCTCTAGGTAATCATGTCTTGATTTCTAATTGAGTAATTGACGTAAGGTTTTTCTTTTACAGGATATTGCTATAGAAGTTCAGAGTGAGTCCAAATGGAAGCAGTTGGGAGAATTAGCTATGTCAAATGGGAAGGTATTTTTTCTATTGACGAGTACTTGCATACCTGTTTTGTTACACTATTTCCAGACCAGAATCTGCCTATTTGCTTCAATGAGAAAACCCACTAAATGAGTCCATTTGGCTGCGCGGGTCCACCAAAGACCCAAAACTGTCTTTGACTGGGCCCAGTCACGCTTCATATTCCTGGTTGAGCATGGACATGGTCAAGTTTAAGTTTGACTGATTAAAATTTTACCATATTCAACAATGGGTATTGAAAATTGTAGGGGTTGGGATTTGAATATCCAGCTCTCATTTCTTCACCTACACAGTTAACTTTATGTTAGCATATTGATATATCATGCAGACCGCATATGTTCTCATTTAGGTTAGATCTAAGGTGTATTTTATTATTATATCGGCAATCCAGTTGGCTCCAGTTCATCCTGATTCGATGTTTTGAACTCAATCAGTTAACCTACCTAGATCCACGGCTTGGGCGAGGTCTGAAAAGTTCATTGATTTGTCTGGAGACCATTATCTCTTGATGTCCTAGATTGTAATTTCTGAATGTCCTAGATTTGACTGTTCATATAGTGTAACGGCCTTCATACCCCTAAGCCACTAGCTGTGATGTAATTACAATTTTTTGAGATTGAAGTACCGATCCAACTATTTTGTTGGACTTTACTGTTTCCTCAGCTAAAAATTGCAAATAATTTAATGATTTTGTTCTGGTGCTTAGGGCACTGTATTTGTACATTCAATTTAGTTCTTGAAGTAATTCCTTCTCTTGATTTGAATTTTGAATCTTAATTTTGCTGATCCTTTGGTTTTCAATTATTTTTTAGGCAGTCTTGCTGTTTAACATTTTTATATGTTTTTGATCACTTTGATTCTTATATATGCAGTTAGAAATGGCTGAGGAATGCATGAAGCGTGCAACGGATTTGAGTGGTTTGTTATTGCTATATTCTTCTTTAGGTGATGCTGAAGGGATGTCTGAACTTGCATCCCTAGCTAAAGAGCAAGGGAAAAACAATGTTGCATTTGTCTGCTTGTTCCAATTGGGCAGATTGGAGGAGTGTCTTCAGCTACTGGTGGAAAGGTTCTCGTTCTTTATTACTTTCTGTTGAGAACTACTATCACCTATGGTTATTCTGCTAAACGATCCTTGTTGCAGTAATCGGATACCTGAGGCTGCATTGATGGCACGATCTTATCTTCCAAGCAAGGTTTCAGAGATTGTTGCAATTTGGAGAAAAGACCTTAACAAGGTAATCTTTCATTCATCTTGTTATAACTTTGTTTTATAACCCCCAGTCATTTATTCTAAAATCTAAATTTATCTTTTCCCTTCCCTGTTTTTTCCTATTGGTGTGCTTTATCAGTCGCTTAGATTTGACTGTCAATTATGATTTCCTGCTAGCTCAAATATCTGAAAAAAAAAAACTGAAGTCAAATTATGATATATTATATTGAATATGCAAAGACGGCTTTATTTAATCATCTTTTGGCACCTGTATACTGTGAGTACCAATTCGGGGGAGAAAGCCCCATTTGTTAACTTTTTGGACTTGTGTTGCGTAGAATATTACTTTGTTTAACAATTTAATCTTTCCCTCCCCTGCTTTTTCTCTATTGGTATGCTTCATCAGTCTCTTAGAAAAATTTCCATCTAGCTCAATTATCTGCACAAGAACTTGAAGTCAAATTATGATGTATTGATCGAAAATGAAAAGATTTCTTCATTTATTCATCTTTAACTGCAATCACCAGTTTAGGGAAGAATGGCCCATTTGTTATTTTCTGACTCATGTTGCTTAGAATGTTGCACTTACTTTGTTTAACAGGTTAACCCAAAGGCTGCAGAATCTTTAGCAGATCCTGAAGAGTATGCAAATATGTTTGATGATTGGCAAGTAGCTCTATCCCTCGAGTCTAAAGTTGCAGAAACACGGTAATCCTACAAGGCTTGTCATCTTGCACTCTTGCTGGAATCTTCAGACTAAATCTTATGCATGGACAAGTACAAGTGGGGCATTTTTAGAACTATTTTTCTTCTGAGGAGCATTAATAATTCCCCTAGAATTCATTTGTGCAACCTATTAATTAATCTGTGTGCAACCTATTGATTAATCTGTTCATTCTTTATCAAAAAAGAAAACTGTTGCTGTATACTGTCATATCCTAAGTCTTGCAATCTGGACGGTGGGCACATAACCTGACAATGGAAATATTTTCTGTGCAAGATTCTTGGAGAATATAATTAATTTCTTAACGGTGATTACTTCTGCAGGACCACTTATCCTCCTGCAGAGGACTATGTAAAACATGCTGATAAACCTCGAATGACATTTGTGGAAGCATTCACAAATATGCAAATAGAAGAGGAGGAACACCTTGAGAATGGAGACTTTGTTCACGAGGTATTATCTATGTGTATTTTGTATTGTGTTTATGATTATTAAGTTTGTGCTTCATTAATACGTGCTTATTCAATCCATGTGGTTGAACATTTGATTATTTTTGCTTTATGTAGTTGCGGGTCATAACATGCTCACTACTGAATATTTTGAAATTTCACATAGTGAATACATTCTTCAGAATTTAGAAGCTTTAGTACTTTGATTATGCTGTACTCTGTTTTATCTTGTGCACCACAAATTATTGATCCTGACTTTCATTAAAATTTGTTGAGCTATTGCTATGTAGTTATTGCTGTTGATGTTGCTGTCCAGCTTTGTGACTTTTTATCTTATTTATATTCGTTATCCTTGTTTTTGTATAACAGACTTCCGATCAGGATGGAGATGAACAGAATGTAGAAGATCAGAATGGGGAAGAAGGGAGCCAAGAGGAAGCAGTTGTGGTGGATGCTGATTCAACGGATGGTGCTGTACTCGTTAATGGAAACGAGGCTGAGGAAGAGTGGGGTACGAATAATGAAGGAACCCACTCAGCCTAAAAAGCAGTTGGTTGGGGCAGTATGAAAATCCAAAATTTTTCTCTGGTGATTAATTGATCTAACAGTGCCATTCCTAACTCCCATTTTCACGAATTGCTTTTGACAAGAAACTGTTTGTCAACTACCTTTCTATTCCCTGCGAACACAAAACTATAGGTCTAACTAAAGACATACCTTTTTAAAACTATGCTTCCAAATCTAATTTTCTGTTTCCAAAATGATATGTATGCATCTAACATAAGATATGGAGTATATATCGAGAAGTGAGTTTAGCTTTCTTTTTAAACCTTATTCCCCAAATTATTTCTATAACAGCATAAAAGAAATGTAGCATTTTTGTTGGATTTATTCTGTTGAACGCAGCACTGAGGAGCTAAATTTTCTAGTGCCTAACTAAAACTTTAAATTCATGCATTTAAGAAAATTTTTGCAGATGTAATTGATTCATTTCGAGAATACTATTTCAGTCTTAAGAGCTCATTTTCTCTGTGTTACCTGTTTGCCAGAAATCATTTGAACTTCTCATTATTTACTTCATATTGGTAGATTTGCATTGACATCAAATTGATTTTAAGTTATTGCTTTGTTTATGTTCTGCCAATGTTTTGGTTCCGTCTACTTTATATTAGAGAGCTGCTTATGATATTTAGAACTTCTTCCCCCACTTTTTTTTTACCATGTCAAACTATTGAGCTGATGTGTGAATTTTGTTTTTGTCGGCTTTTTGTTTGCAGTGCTTACACCACGTCACAATTCTTCTTAATGACAATCAGTTCCAGCTGCGTTAGTTCGGTATACAAGGTGAGAAAAGTATACTTACATTTGATACACGTGCAAATTGGCATGTGAAAGTGAAACACTTTGAATAGTGTATCATTTGAAGCAACTCTAGTTTTGCAATCATAAAATGAAGCACAAGAAGAAGGGAGACCAAATGTGCAAGTTGGACTTATGACCAGTTAAATGAACAACTATAGGGGCTTTCTTCAGTGACATCTTGTGTATGAAGCAGTCTTTTGTCTTTAAGTTTCTATATTAGGTTTACCAAAGTTATCTGTAAGCTTGCAGATTGACTTGGATTCTGGTTACAATAAGGTTGACAGTTTGTTGTGTTCGTGGAGTATCGTGAAGATTTTTTTTTTCTTTTATGTTATCGGACGTGGTCATTGATTATAGTAAACAAATGATGATAAGATTTTGCTGAGTTCAGTCAAACAATGTGGTCTTCGTATATGATACCATACTTTTTCTGATAATTCTCAGGCATGGTTTCAGGTTGGAGGCTAGAAGGGACTGATTGTCTTTTCCATATGGTGTGGCTGGGCAGCCCCTTGAAAATTAACTTTTAATTTTTGTCTCATGGAGCAAAATATAGATTTGGATAAGGAACTCTAGTCTTAGTTTTATTCCTTTTTGTTGGTTTAGCAAATTCTTTTAAGGCCGTTTAGTTACTTGTGCCATTGTGAATGTAGGAAATTGAATCTACAAGTATGATACCATCATTTTTCGTTTTTTCCTTTTACCCTCCATATGTACCTTTGGTCTTTTGTATACTTATCTTTCACCTATATGATCATAATCCCTTAATGGGCTTTCTTGTTCTCACTGTTTTATGATATCTAAGATGTAGTTTTGGAGCCTGCATCCCAACTGATGTTTAGTTATGGTTCACTCCACAGGTTCTATCACATTACTATAATCTAGCAAGAGTGGCGATAGACCAAGTTGGACTGAATCAAGTTTAGGCTTGAACCAAAAAAAAAAAAAATGGTACGTTTGAGCTTGATCTTGAATCCGTTCAAGTTTCGAACATATTCGTATATCGAATTTTGAACTTTTTTAGAAATTTTCTTTAGAACTTAATTCAAAATTGGTTAGAATTTAAATATTATTAACTGACAATTTTGGTTAAATTAATTTAGTAAACTTTTAAGAAAGACGTTCTTTTATTTTCAAAATGTTTATATTTTTAAATAATTTAAAATGATGATATTTCTACAATTAATTGTAAAATAATAGGATAAATTCGCTCTTAAATTTTCGTATTTCTTAGTTTTCATAAAAATAAATTTTAATTAAATTTGAAAATCATCGTTTAAAACACTAATTTTATAATTAAGTCTTGTTAATAAGATTTAACAATTAAAAAGAATTTTACCGGTTCACAAAATTACAGATTTAAATTATAGAAACAATCTTTATAAAAATATAAAAGGAAAACTGTAAATGTTACGATGTTCATTAGATTTCCACAAAACGGAGAGTCTTGTGTAGTGATACATTGACTTTAACTTTTTGAAATAATATTGTTTTATTTTTATTTTTAAATTGAAAAATTAGAATGACATATTATAAATTAAACTAAAATAACATTATTTTAAAAATTAAGACTTAAATAATTTGAATTAATTTATAATCTCAAATTCGAATAAAAATCTCATTAATTTATGTAAGTGGGCTAGACTTATGTGCCACTTATATTGTGCTGAATCAAATTCTCTGTTTCAATTATTCTGTTCCATTAAATCTCATCCATAAATTTTTATAAAATTTATATAAAAATATAAATAAAATTTAATGAAAGATGACAGGGAAAATATAATCGAACCATTAAACCTGAAAACGTCTTAAGCATAGGAGAAAAAAAGGAATAATGATTTTCTCTGTACACGTGTAACGGAATACCTTCGAATTCTCGCGTATTCTACGAAATAATTATACAGATTGCCAAAAACTCAACTCAAATGACGAATATGCCCCTCCTATTTAGCCGACGAACCCCGAGGTACCAAATTCTTAGTCGATTGCCATTTCTATAAGCCCCCCTGCACCCTCACCCTAACCCTCACAGGTCACAAGCACTCTTCATTTTTGGATCTCTCAATTCAATCTCTCTAGGGTTTTACTTCACTCCTGGTAAGTCCAAATTCCCACTTTTATTTTCTTCAATCCTTATCGTATTCTCTGGTATTTTGGGGTTTCATTTCATAGTCTGTTGTTCTGCTTTGCAATTTGCTGGCTTTTTTAGCTTGGTTATTTGGGTTTCTGTCAACTCTTACTTATTTGTTAAGACTTTGGAAGAACATCAAAAGGAAATGCTATAAAGTGAGAACCTTTTTTTTTCAGATTCTAATATCTAGATGGTTTTTTTTCCTTGATTTTTTCTCCTGACCCGTATGGTAACGTTTTAGTTTTTACGGGTTCTACTCTCTGTAATATTAATATAGAAGCAGCCTTGTTAGTGATTAAATCTTTCTCCTTTGTTTTACTTTCTAACATTTGTTAATTGATGTTGAAATGACCATGGATGTATTGGTATCTAAAGGGTGTCAGATTCTTCTTAGTGCTAGAGTAATCTGCTGGATGGCTCTTGGGCTGTGTGAGATTGTGTGGTGACTCTTTTAACTTTTGGAGTTTTTGTTTAAGTACTGTGTGGTTTCTTTTAAAGCTAAAAGGTTGCTTTCTGAAGGTTTGTGCTGATAGTATTTACATTACTGGGTAGGATAATTAACTACGGCAGAACTTTATTTGCTGGCCCATTTTTCCATTTCTTAAGATTTGATCGCACATTAAGTGAATTATTGTGGGAATTACTCGGAGTGACTATGATGTGTACTCTATCTTGAAAGGGAGTCTTCTGTAGCATATTAAATTTAAGTTTCTTATGTAGATCTTTTTTGAAAAACAAATGTGTGAGAACTTGTATGTGAGTGAGAGCTGTAATTTTTCTTCAGAAGCCCTTGTGACATTCTTGATGCGTTGCTTTTCGCAGATAGATGATTTGTGTTTTGTTATATGTTGGAAGTTGAGGAGTTGTTGGCGTTAAAACTTATGCTTATTAGGCAAACTTGTTGTATCAGAAGATGAGCACATTTTTGCACTCTGCTAACGGGCATCTGTTTTGATTTGCAGATAACAACCTTTCTAGTGTTGTTTGACAACTTCTTATAGATTGTAAGTTCACTAGTTGTGGAAAATGGGGGATGCTGAAAATACTGTACCACCTTCAAAAAAGAGAGCCGCTGGAAGGGAGATCTCAAAAGATAACCCTGGTCTTGATGATGATGAAGATTCAGTTGAACAAGAGACTGGCACTTTCAAGAGGGCTAGTGATGAGGTGCTTGCAAGCAGAAGAATTGTAAAAGTTCGTCGTAGTCAATCGTCATCAACTCCTGCAGCCAATCCATTTGCTGGGATTCGCTTGGTACCTCCTTCTGGACCAACAGTGGCTACTGCAGGAATAACAAATGATCAGACAGTTGCTAGTGGCAAGAAAGTTTCTGAAGACACTGAGGAAGGTAGATCGGAGGAAGTTCAAAAGGATGGAGGTGAGAATCCCAATGATCTTGCACCTTCTGAACCAAACTGTCCTACCATTGCAGTAACAGCTGATGATATAGGTGCTAGTGATGCAAACATTTCTGAAGACATTGAGAAAGACACATCTGAGGTACCCAAAAAAGGTGAAGGTAACAATTTAAAGCACGCAGAAACTGAGAATGTGAAATCATTGGCAGAAACTGCTACACATAATTTGAATGCCGAGAACAAGGAGAATGATACAGCTGATGAAGCTGCTGAAACCAAGGTGGAAACTACAAAAGATACAGGTGATAATATTGAAAATGAAAAAACTGAAGGTGACAAAGCAGAAAGTGAAGATAAGAAAGATAATACTAATGAAAATGTAGATCCCAGTACTGAAGGCACCCCTTTGAGTTCATTCCAACAACTTTCAAGTACCCAAAATGCTTTTACAGGGCTTGCTGGAACTGGCTTTTCTACTTCTACATTCACATTTGGGTCATTTAAGGATGGGTCAGCATTCAGTACCACAACTAGTTCTATATTTGGGCAAAAGAGTGACCAGCCTATTTTTGGTTTCAGTCTCTCAAATAATGGAAGTTCTTCACTTTTTACCACAAGTTCATCTACTGTCTCAAAGAGTGAAGGAAGCAGTTTCCCATCAATGCAGGAGGTTCCAGTTGAGACGGGGGAAGAGAATGAGAAGGTGGTTTTCGCAGCTGATTCTGTGTTGTTTGAGTATCTTGATGGTGCCTGGAAGGAACGCGGAAAGGGAGAAGTCAAAGTGAATATCTCTACTACAGAGATAGAAAGAGCCAGACTTCTTATGAGATGCAGGGGTAATTACAGGTTGATTCTGAATGCAAGTCTATACCCTGACATGAAGCTCACAAATATGGACAAGCGCGGTATTACCTTTGCCTGCATGAACTGTGCTGCTGAAAACAAGGACAGTCTTTCAACATATGCGCTGAAGTTCAAGGATGGCTCTATAGTGGAAGAGTTTCGTGCAGTCATCATGGCACATAAAGGTAAGGCAGACACAGTTCTGAAGACTCCAGAGAATTCACCCAAGGCTTCTGAGAAGTAAAGTTCAGAGTCCTTATCCTGAACAACCGTCTTCGTCTTTGTGGAGGAACAATAATCTCATCTTTCTAGCCTTTCTTAGGTCTTTTGTAGCGGAGTAAAGCCAAGTTGGACCCCTCCTGTTCCTGTTACACTTGAGTTTGGACTGTATAATTCACAGCTCCTTGAAGCAATGCATGTTCAACAGTATCTCAGTGCAGGCCCTTTATCCCGGGCTATATGGTTGAATCAACGATGTTGCATTTTGAACATTTTAAGGATACTTGATTCTAATTTCAGCCCCTGTTAAATGCATTACCAGAAAACATTAACCTGCTATTAGTAGATTTGTTGTTGTGTATGCACTGAATTTTGCCGGCAGGTTCATTCTGTCCGTGAGAATGTTCCATTGAGTCTAAATACTAAGTTTCCTGATCATTTATTCACCCTTATCAGTACTGTATAGGTGATGGATGGTAGCTGCTATCTTTTCATTCCTCAGCTTATGAGCAGATTTAGATGAGATTGTGGTTTTGAACGTCTTTTGTGAACAACACAAACCGAAAAGTTGTATAACAGAAGATCCTGAACTTCGGTGAGATTGTTTAACATAATCTCTTTTGCGACACCAATCTACTTGAAATGGTGCTATCATGCATCTTCTCCAGTTCCTTGATTTTGATTACTTACAAAGAGAATGTATTGTCATTGAGTGTTTGATTCTATTCGATGACTGATAAAGTAAAAGACAACAACAGCCAACAGGTGACCCCACTTTCTTGACGAAGTAACAATAAGTTTATCCATTTCTCCTGTATAACCCACTATTTGTTTTGACTTTTGAGTGCTTGCATTGCTACACTCTAATGGAAGCTTTTGAGCTATGCGTGCCTAGTGGAAGAGCTCTATAATGGATGTTGTGATTAGTATAACCCACTTTAGTGAGTGCTTGTTGAACCTAACTCTAGCATGAAAGCTCGTGACCCTTTTGAATCATTGTGATGGTCTCCGCAAAGAACAAAGATGAAACATGTAAAACCATACTTTTAAGTTTATTTCATATATTCTGTTAAAAGAGTACACAAACAACTCTAGGCAGCCTCTCTGAGTACACAAATCATGTTTTTTCTTTCTTGTAACTCCTCACGGTGAGTTGGTCTTCTTCTTGGAACATCCTCTACCGCAGCTGTTCACGCAGCTTGCCACTTCCTTCTCACCTGAAAACGGCAAAAAGTAGAAGATGAAATCACCAGTTAACACTGACAAACACATACACAGATACATACAATTCAAGTTCGAGTTCGAGTTCAGGTTTGAGCTCGAGCTCGAGGTATTCAAATGATTGGTATTGAGAAGGACAGAAAGTAAAGGTGAATAGTACGTGGGTTGTCCCTGGAAGTGACGCTTGTGCAAGTAGGATAAGCGCACTGAACGGTGCAGAGGTTGTGGACACTGGTTTTCTGAACACCGAAGCTATCCAGGAGAGAACTGGAGTTAAAGATACAATCTTTCAGGCACTTGAAGGCACATGAAGCAACAGAATTGGTTGAGGAAATGACACATAGAAGTACGCAAGTTTTGTAACAGTCACTGAAAGACTCTGCGGTGGCCTGCCCCGTCAACAACCCCATCACCACCACACCAACCACCATCAGAGCTCTCACTCTTTCTCCTACCATTTTCTTGGTCTCTCAGTCTCACTTCTCTTGTATTATTTCTCTTTGTGGGAAATGAGAATTGAGAGCTTTATTTGGAAGAGTTAAATTTTTATTTTATTAAAACATATATTTATAATAATGATCAAACAAAAAAATTAATTATAAAATTATTTTATTTATTTTTAACATAGAAATATGTGTATTATTAGATTTTCTTATTTTGCAATTTCTATTTGAGCTCAGGCCAGCTGTATTCCACTGTTTTGCACTTTAAGAAATGCATTGGATTTAATCATCACCCCGTCTTATCATCGGACAGTAATACTTTTATAAATAATTTATATATTATTACTTTATATTTATATTTTAACAATTTTAATTAGGTTTGATGATAATTGCATAAGATTAGTTTTAGTTTGAATGGTTTGAAAATAATCTTATTCAAATTTTATTTTCAATAATATTATTTTAATTTAAATTTTTTTAAATTTGCAAATAAAATGGTGATATTTTAGAAATTGTAAAGAGAAATTTGAATTATTGGAATAAATTCAGATTTTAAATATTGTCAATTTTAATATATTTATTTAAAATTCAACTTAATCACTTTTTAAAATTAAACTATTAGTTTATATTAGAACGTGGAATGAAATGATTTATAATGAGATGGAATGTAAATGAATGTAATATTAGAAAATTGTTGTTTGAGAGGGACCGAAAAATTCGTAATGTAATATAGTAAATTGTTGTTTAGAAGAAGGGTTTATAATGTAATATAGTGAAAAGTTGTTTATCATTTTACATTCCATCTTAAACCTCTAAATTGAAAGTTTCTAACTTTTTAACGTTTTAAGATGAAATGAAATATAATATGAAACTCTTCTCTTCCATCGTATTCCATTTCATTTTATTATAAACTCTCGTTCTAAACGATGGAATAATTTTACATTTCATTTCATTTCAATTAATAAACTCTAAAATAAATATAGCTTTAATTAGGATTAAGGTTATATATTATTGTCTTATTGGACCTCTTCTTGCATCGCTTTTATGACATTTTTAAAATTTACAAATAAAATGATGGTATTTTAGAAATTGTAAAGAGAAATTTGAATTATTTGAACAAATTCAGATTTAAAATATTGTTAATTCTAGTATATTCTATTTAAAATTCAACTGAATCACTTTTTTAAAATTAAACTCAATTCATTAAATAAAATAAAATTAAACTTAATTTATTGTAAGGAAGAAATTTTAGTGGATCATTTAAAAATAATTTATTTATTAAGTTATATTTCGTAAAACGTGAGATTTTTAATAGAATATAATGATTTATTAATAAAATATAATGTAAATGAATGTAATATAGTTATTATTTGAGAGGGACGAAAGGGTTCATAATGTAATATGAAACCCTCTTCTTTTTAAAATAGAATGAGATGTAATATGAAACTCTCTTCTTCTATCTTATTACATTATAAACCCTTGTTTCAAATATAATATTAATTAGGATCAAGGCTATTTATTACTACATCTTCTCCTACGTCACTTTTATGACATTTTTGGCATAATATTAAAATTATTTTAAAAAATTTAGACTAAAATTTAAAAAAATAAATCATAGTCCAATATAATTAACTGAAATTTTATTTTTCACTTTATTATTTCATATTAATTATCTGGCAAAGACTAACACACGAAACTAGGTCTTCGGATAGGGTGACTACATCATCATCTTCTTCTTTTCTTCTGTAACTTCTCATGGAGATGAGTTGACCATCTTCTTGACGGAACATCGTTTACCACAGTTGTTCACGCAGCTAGCAACCTCCATCTCACCTGAGAAAAAGTTACGGAAGAAGAGTCAAATCTATGCATTACTTTGTGTTTGAGAAAGAAAGAAAGAAAGAGAGAAGAAAACAGTACGTGGGTTGTCCATGGAAGTCATGGTCGTGCAGTGAGAGTAAGCGCATTGAAGAGTGCAGGTGTTGTGGACTCTGGAATGTCCAACACCGAAGCCATCTAGAAGGGAACTGGAGCTGAAGATACAGTCCTTCAAGCACTTAAATGGACATCCAATGAGAGATGTTTTGGCAGTTGAAATGGCACAATGGAGTAAGCAATTGGCGTAGCATTCACCGAAGGGTTCTGCTGTGGCTTGCCCTGTCAATAACAACACCACCGCACAGACCGCCATTAGAGCTCTCACTCTTTCTCCTTCCATGTCTATGTCTCCCTCTCCTTTGTGGGAATGATAAGCATTTCATGAACAAGTAGGAGTTTATAAAGGATTTATACGTTACTTGTGGCACTTTATTATCAATATTAGAAATTTATAAGGGAACATAAAAAATGAAATTACGTATAATAATGAAATTTATTATTTATTATTTAAAAATTACTTATTATTATTTTTATTTTCCTATTATTATTATTATTTTATTATCATAATTTAATTTATTCTAAATATTTTATTTTATTATTATCATTATTTCATTTTCATTCTTTCATATGCATGAAATAATTTTTTTACTAATTAGAGATAAGACTGTATAGTACTAAATCTTCTTAGATCTCGCATCTCAACAAGATTTTTACTAAGTGTTGTCAAGAGTTGTTCCTACTATTTTATATGTCATTGACAGATTAAAAATATTATTATACATTTCAATATAAGAAGGATTTGTTAAAAATTAAATAGATTTTTTTAATGTTAAAAAGGAATGTAAAAATAAAAGTGAATTATATGTAACGAGCTGCTTTTTTCCACCGAAAGTGTTTACTGACCATGCTAACGGGTTATTTTGTCCACTAAAAATGTGCTAATAGGTTGTTTTTTCTACCGAAAGTGTCTAGCGACCATGCCAATGGAATGTTTTATCCGTCGAAGCTATGCAATAGGTTGTTTTTTCACCGAAGGTGCACAACGACTGTGCCAATGGGTTGTTTTGCCCACCAAAGGTGTGTCAACGAGCTGTTTTTCCTATTGAACGTGCCCAACGGGTTGTTTTGCTCACCGAACATGCCTAGCGATTGTGCCAACAGGTTGTTTTGCCTACCGAACCTATGCCAACGAGTTATTTTTCCTACTGAAAGTACCTAACATGTTTTTTTTCCTATTAAAGGTGTCTAGTGACCGTGCCAACGGATTATTTTGCCTTCCGAAACTGTGCCAACGAGCTATTTTTTTCACCAAAAGTGCCCAGCGACCTAGCCAACGGGCTTATAATTTATTGTCCTAAAATTTTAATTTAAAATATGTCAATTTCAAATCACTGTATTAAATCTAAATTGATCAAATTTAAAATTAAACTCAAATTTTAAAAATAAATTAAATGGATTGATACAACTTTATTAAATTTTAATAAAACAATTTTATTCGTTTAATGTTAAAAAATTGTCTAATTAAAACAATTTTATTTTTATTAAATTAACTAATACAACAAACTTTCGAATTTTAGAATAATAAGTTGGTAGAAAAAAAAGAAGATTATATAATCTATTTATAAATTTTAATTTCTAAGATCACGATTACCAATTAGTTAAACACTGTAATCTTCATGCTAAGCATGACAATAGAAGGTTGGATTGAGTGACTGAAACTGGTAATCCTCCATGCAAGCTGCATTTTACATTAGCTGGTAAATACACACGCATCTCCTTCCATGTATAGCAGTTTTTGCAGTCACGTTAAGTATATAAACAAGAAAGAACCCTTTGGAGTGCCCAAATTTTGGGTTGATCAAGAGGTCATCGTCATCTTCATCTTCATCTTCCTGATTCTGGTAAAGCATGCATGAAGCAGTCAGGGTGTTAAACTTGAACCAGAGATTTCGCTCGGAAAGGAAAGCATGAAGTAAACCATCGTACCTAAGAGGCTAAGATCCAACCAATTAAGACATCACTACGAGGAGATAAGTATATATTCACTCTAATAAATTAAATATTTTTAGGTAAATATAATTATTTTACCTAAAAAATTGTTTTAACTTTATAAATTAAAGAAGACTTTAAATAAAAGAATTTGATAATCATGTGTGATAAGTAAATTTTAAATTAATATTATAAAATAATCTTAATTTTGTCAATAGAAATATTATATTCATTTTAATGAGAGATAGAAGTTTTACAAAATTTTATCAAATTTAAAGATGATTTTAAAATTTAAGATACTCAAAATTATTATTAAATTTAAAAATCAACATCATAATAAACTTATTAATATTTATGTAAAAGTAAGTTAAACAAATTCAATCGAAGCGAGAAAATTTATTCATAATAAACCCATTTCATTATAATTAAAATTATTAAATAAAATTACTATTTTATTTTATTTTATTTATAAACTAATTCCAACATAAAATTTGTGCCTGCATGATTCTCTAAATTATAGAATAATATGAACTAACATTAATATAATAATATAAATTTAATATATTTATACGAAATTTGAAAATTTAAATAATCTACCCCAACAAATATATTTTTACATAATTTATTTTGGTTAGACATTTAGGTTACGTTTAGTTTGATGTAGGGTTTTTAATGTAATGAAACGATTTATAATAGAATGAAATCTATTTGTCATATTATAAAATTGTTGTTTGGAATGGATAAAACGATTCATAATATAATATAGTGAAATGTTGTTTAGAAGATAGATAGAGTGGAATATAATGTATGTATAATAATAATGTATAACTATTTTACCCTTGATAGAATAAGATGTATTGTCTTCCTGCTTTTTACTAGGATTGATGGTATAATTGATATTATAAAAAATTATTGAAGGTATATTAAGTAATACATATTTATCATTTTACATTATATCATAAACCTTCCAATTTAAAGGTAACTTATCTTCACTGTTTATGATGAAATATGATATAATATGAAACCCTCTCTTATTTCATTCCATTATATTGTAAAACCCTTATCTCAGACAGTAGAATAATATTAAATTTCATTCTATTTCATCTCTAACCGTCCTACCTAATTTTACTATTACAAATTTATGTTTACACGTACGATTTTAAAATTTTGAAGTAAATTTTACTATTAAATTTAATAGTTTAAAAATCAAATCGAAAATTAAATCGATAAAACAAAAGTTTTAAATATTAAAAAGTTAAACGAATATTATACTGTCATAAAAGTAATTAAATATTGAATAAAATTTAAAAATTTAAAATATAATTGAAAAAATTATTCTTATTTATCGAAGAATTTGAAATTTAATTGAAAAAAGATATTGTCAAACAAAAATAAATTTATTTATTTTAGTTTATAAAAATTTATTAATTAATAAAAATTGATGGAATTTAACAACAAAATTTATTGAAATAAATTAAATAAAAATTAAAAATTAAATTATTTAAGATTTTTATTGTTGAACCGGTCAAGAGTGGGTTCGAATTTTTAATGATTGATTAAATTTTCAATTAATTGTAACTAGTGATTTTATTAATTAGTATGGTGATTTTCTTAAATTATTTTTGACGTCCAAAAACTGACGTGGCAGATTCAATAGATTCACTTCTTTTCAAAGTTCAGATTGGATTTGGATAAAGTTAAAACAGGCCACTTCATGTGACTTCTACGTGTTAGAATCTGGCCGAGCAAACACGCTGGCCAATCACGAACTCCTAAATACTTTCTCCGTTCCCATATTACCCTTGCTATGTTTTCAAAATCCCTAAACTGGACATACCTTAAATACTATATATTTTTTACACTCCGGCCCTTTTTCCAAAAAAGAGGAAAATCTCTGCGTCTCACGCTTCTTCACAAATTCTAGGGTTCACCTAAATTGCCAAATCCCGATTCGAAACCCTGTAAAACCCTAAATTTCCTTTGAATTTAGGCTGCTTGAGGTTTTGGCAAGCGAGTGAATTCGAGACTCCCGAGGGTTTATCTCCATTGTTTCGGTTGACTTGCAAGGAAGTTTTCGCTTTTACGGTTTTTTTTTAAATCTTTTGAGGTTGAATCCTTTGAGTGGTTTAGTTGTTCTTAATTTCGGGGAATCGTTGTTTTTGCTTAGTGTAGGAGTTTGGAGTTTTGATCTTAGGGTTTTGTGGGAATGGCTAAGGTTGGTGAAGAAGAGGTTGAATATGAGAGTGATCCCGAGGAGGAAAAGGGGTTGCTGGTACGGCGGAGGAGAGAGGCAGCGAGTGATGATGAGGATGGAGAAGCCGAGGAGAAGGCTAGAGTGGATCGGAGGCCTCCCATTCACTCTGATGAATCTGATGGTCAGGGCGGGGCTGATTATGATGATGATGATGAAGGAGAAGAAGAAGAGATATATGAGGATGAAGAAGAAGATGAGGAGGAAGAGGTTTATGATGAGGGAGATGTTGATGTTTTTGAGGGAGTAAAAGGTGGAGGTGAGGGTGCGGTTGGCGGTGGTAGGGATACGGAGAAGGTGACAGATGTAGAGAGCATGAACGCAGGGGACGGGATGGAGGGACAGGGTACTGTGGAGGGTGGAGAAGAAGAAGAGGGGAAGAAGGAAAACGAACCGTTTGCTGTGCCCACTGCTGGGGCTTTTTATATGCATGATGATAGGTTTAGGGATAATGCTGGTGGTAGACACAGGTATGATGGCTTTAGAACGGCTTTTGGATTCAAGAAGTTAGATTTGATATTGTTTTTCTTGTTTCTGTCATTAATTAATTGGTTTTCCACCTAGAAATTTCTTATTTGCCTCTTTTGCATGGTTATGATAGTGAGAAAGACTAAATCATTTGGACAAATTTCTTGGTCTTCGCTAGGTCTGTGTTTATAGAAAGAATGTAATTTCTCTACTGTACTAATACGTGTCCATCACAAATACTTCAACCCGAAGTAATTTTCTTTGTTTCATTAAGAGAAGGTTTTTGTTTCCATACGTTTTACTATTTTGTACTTGTCATGTAAGACATAATAAGAAGTGAATGTACTATATCTTTCCCCTTGGTGCAGGAGAACATATGGAGGAAGGAGGTTGTGGGAATCAAAAGATGACAAGAAGTGGGGGCATGACAAGTTTGAGGAGATGACTTTGCAGGAAAGGCATTATGAACAGGTGATAATTTTGTCTGCAATAATTTTGTTTTCAGAGTGCTATATTCTTTCTTATTTTCATTCTGAAATCTGCTTCGAACAATTTTGTTTTCAAACAACTCAGGGGAGGAGAAATTCTAAAGGTCAGTATCGATCTCGTGGAGGTAAAAATCAAGGTCCTACCCGTGGTTATGGGGGAAGGAACAGATCTAAAGAACTTAGCAATGGCAGCAATCATAGTCAACCAAAAGGTGTGAGAGGGAGAGGGCCTAGAAGGTATGAGCCTACTGCAAAAATTGTTGGCCAGACACTACCACCTCAAAACAAGCAACCTGGGAAGCTTCTTGCGAAAACTTCTCATGGTAATTCTGGGAGAGTTGTTCAACCTGCATCTAACTCAGAACCTGATCAAGTTCCTCTTGCTAAAAGGAATTCGATCTTGAGTTCAGCTTCTCCTCCCTTTTACCCTTCTGGCTCTTCTAACAAGGACATCAATCTCACTCAGAAAAGGGATGAACAAGGTGCAAGTTCGAGCAGGAATCTTAATGCTTCTGGTGCAGATGAAAATTTCTCCATGCAGCAATCGAGTGCACTGGTGCGGGGGAAGAACATAACTGATCCTGTTGGGTTTGACAAGCTTTATATTGATGAGTCCATTTCCCAATCTGCTGGAAAACCCCTGAACAATTCGCAAATGCCACTTTCTGGATCTTCAGTGGTCAATACCATGCAATCATCTCATTCCAGGTCGCAAGGAAAGGGTGTGGCTGTCTCTGGGCAAATGTCTTATCAACTAGTGCCACCTAGTAACCAGTTTAATAGAGTCTCTGCTGCTACACAGCTCCACAGTGTTCAGCTACCTAATCAAAGCCGGATGCAACCTTCTATTCAAGCTCATACTCAGCATTCGGGCCAACGTTCTGTTAATGGAACTCAAGTTTCTCCACCAAAAACTCCATTATCTACAAATTCTCATGAAAGTGGAGAGGCAGAGAGTGCATCGGAATTCAGTAAAACGAAGGGTGCATTAGTGAGTAAAGGAAAAGGTGGCATTCAAGCAAGCGGAAGAGGTTCTTTTCTATATGGAGGGGCTCAGATTATGGGAGCTGCAGGGAATATGGGTGTCGGACATGGTGACCAAAATTTCCCTGGAACCCATGCGTTCTTGCCAGGTATAGTATTTTTGGAGAATGGTATTCACTATCCATTGCTTTGGATGGCTTTATCAATCAAAAATCAGTTGCTTTGAATAACTTTATCAACAATCAAAGAAAGTAGTCGCACTAAAATTTGGAATGATCTAAGTTCTGTCTCTGCATACTAGTGTCTGCAATTGGCTTTCTGGAGATCAGGATATAGCTGTCATGTTGATTTTCTTTTCCAGATAATTTGTCTTATTAATGATTGATTGGTATGCAGTAATGCAATTTGGTGGCCAGCATCCTGGTGGAGTGAGGGTTCCTGCCGTTGGGATGGCATTTCCTGGATATGTCGCCAATCCTCAACTTGGTTTAGGAAATTCTGAAATGACATGGTAAAGTATACCATTCTGTATCTATAAGCTGTATGAAGTATGAATTGGACATTGTCTCTTATTATGGTGGTGACATATTTGTACATTTAACTGGCCGAATGATTCTAGGGGAATGCAGTTTCTGAATTTTATTTCTGATAATTCTGCTAAAGCGTGTAGCTTGTTAGTTTTGTTTGATGGTTGTGATATTTTGTTGTGGCCAAATGAATAAGCAATCAAATTGCCTGACGAAGTGATTTATAATGGAAGTTCATGTCCGCCAAACCCTTTTTTAATCTTTGTCGGAGGGAATTTGCTTTAAATTTTTTTACAAAGTTTAATTATTCAACTAACTACATTTGTGACGTTTAGGCTACCTGTCCTGGCTGGTGCTGCAGGAGCTTTAGGAGCCACCTATTGTTCACCTTATATTACTGTTGATGGTAATTATCATGCTCGGCCATCTCGGCCATCTGGACAGACATCTTCCACAGGCTCTTCAAGGTTGGTTGTCTAATTTTTTAAGCCAAATCACTATTTTAATTGTGGCTGCAATTCAATATTTATTCTGTTTGACATAAGCATGAATGTTTTGTGTTCATCTGTGTGGGTATTTCATTTTTAAAAGTATATTACTAGATATTAAATTCCCTTCATTCTCATCCATGTTTAATGTTATATCTTTGTTCCTTATTCCTAATCCTAATGTAGGCTTTTCTTTGTTTCCATTTTGATGATTCTTTTCTACATGATATTTATATCAATAGTATATGTTGGCATTTCTATGTGCTACTAATGTTTAGGGAATGGTCTATTTTTTGGGAACAAATCACTTGTTTTCGTTACTCTGTGCCTATCTTGTTCCATGAGCATCCGTCCATTCATTCCTTCATATTGGGATGCGAGTGGGGCATGGGGTGGGAAGTTGATCTAGCTGTTTATCTGTAGATAGCTTTCATCAATTTATTCATTTCTTTAGTAACCATTCGTTACTTGATTGTAAGTGTGACTCTTCAGCTAGAAAATTTGACATTCTTAAATTTGTAGAAGAGAGACAACTTGACGTTTCGTATTGGATGTTTGCTATACTTCTGTAGGATAATAATTGTTGATTCATGCTGCAGCTTAAAGATATGGTTTTCTTCCCCCCTATTAGTCAATTATCTTTTTGACCAGGCAATTTATGTTTGGTTTAAAAGCCATATTTCTGTGTAATTCACTTTTATATCAACAAATTTGTTTATTTTGCCTTGTGCCTGTATTAGTGTCTATCTAGACCTCATACGTATTCTGTGCGCTGCTAATTGGCCAGGTTTTGATATTTTTGTTTCCTTTTGCAGCAAAGAAAATAATGCTAATAAAGGCGATAATGAATGGAAGCCTTCACATAGACCTGGTTAGACATCGTTTTACCCTTTTATCCTTCATAACTTTAATCAAACTTTCTTGACTTATTGAGATTCACTTTTGTTGTTTTTGGGCAAGAAGTATATTGAACTAGTGGGAAAAGATATTTCCTTGTTATGCAACTGGTAGTGATGACACTTTAGGGTTGTGCATTGTTGCTGTGAGTCCAGTTGAAAAGATTACATAATTACTATCGCTACAATTCAATTACACTAACTGCATAGTTTAAACTGACTGTCAAGTCGAGGTCCTCTAATAAAGTTCTTTTGATTCTTTTAAAGTTTAATGATCGTGTGAAATTACTTTTCTTCTTTGCAGAACTTGTGAGTGATGAATTTGGGCAACGTCAAAAACCCCGCAGGCAAGTTAAATTTCTTGAGGTTTTCGGCATTCTATTGTCATTATTCACTTCTTATGGGCATTTTAGACTTAACATTTACATCTCTCCTTGTAGATACTCGGAGATGGATTTTAAGCAGCCAAGTACAAGTACTTAGATAAGAAGGAGAATGTTTGAATAAGCATATAAAGGTTAAACTTTTACGTTGTTTGGGTATTGCTAAATTCTTAGCTGTCATTACGTGGTGGTGCAGGCCTCTGTTCAGGCCCTTTGTGTTCTCCAGCTGTTGTTCTGGAGTGCTTTGGGCCGCAATACAATCCTTGATATTTTAGGTAATTGTATTATTCTCCAGAAATGTTTTTTCTACTTTCTCTACAAAACATTTGTTTTGTACATCTCGACAATACTGCAAGAAAAAGAAAGAATAAAAAAAAAAAAGCAAGGATCCTTTAATTTTGCCAATTCCTTGAGTTCGTCTCCATATGCTAAATAGTCATTGTTTCTCGTAACTGTTGTGAGCTGTGTGATGGTTATATTACTTGGAAATAGAATGTGCATAAAATGCTTTTAGTTGAATCCTCATGCAGAATTAAAAAAGACAACATAGACTAATTCTTCTTCTGAAATTGGAATACTTATATCTTCGATTTTGCCTAGTTTGTGTTGGTTTTTGCCTAATTTGTGCTCTTTTTAGAAAATGATGAGCTTATAAGTTTGTTTCTAACCGATTATAGAACCAGGAAGTATGTTTTCTTGACTATTGTGGTTGGGGGACATTACTTGTTAATATCTTCAACTTGAGTTGTTCATCTCTTCGCTTCTCAACCTTAGCTTACTGTTTTTGCGTGTTTCATCATCGCAGTTATGTAATGAACGCCTGCTCATGCTGCAGTCAATTTGAGAACAAAATTGTGGCTTGACGGGTAGCAGTTTCTTATTTAGATGTGCGGTATGGCTGTAATGAAAGATCTCTCTAATGTATCAGTTTTGTGACACAGCACCGTATAATGCATTCTGATTACACATTTTTCTCAATCTCAGGTTTTCTTCTGGCTTGGTTTTCGAGTGAAGCTTGTGAGATGAATGCAGGCTTCTCCAAGACTATATACTAAGAAAAGTTGAAAATTGAGAAGGAATTATTTGTGCAGAAGCTACTTTCTTCCTTGAGTTTCCATATTCATAGAAGTAGATGGTATTTGGAAATGCAAAACCAACTTCCTTAACATTTGTGGTTGACCTAATTTATAAGTCTGGTTTTCAGGATTCTGTTTACTTGTGGGGATTCCTTGTTTTGCACATTAGGACTGCCTACTTGATCATCAAACAAGGACATCTATACAGACTGACAAAAGCTTTACAAAGCTGTTATATGATTGGTGGTGTCTGGTTTTGATGTTAATAATGAATGAACCCAGCTTGCATATTCTGCTTCACTCTTTTTCATACTGCTTTTCCTCCTTAAAATTTGTCAAGGTATCAATCATACTTTCCTAAAATATATCCAAGACTTGCAAGCAGGTCCGGTCTGGCTCGAAATTTTTTTGGCCGCCTTATCAGACTCCGGCTGGATGCCGGCTTCGGATGCTCCCCATCCCGAAGCCTGAACCGAAGCTCGAATTTTGTTACTTTTAAGTTCGAGTTTGGTTCGAAGCTTGCATGGCAAACCAAATGATGCTTTGAACGAGGTTATTGTTACATCAAACAAAAACTCCATAGACGATGCTTGGAAGTAGAGTGTTTTTATTAATTGATTATTTAGTGAACTTGGCCAAAAGTCCAAATTAAATCTTTAAAAAAATGTAATTCATGGATTGATTTTGGTAAATTATTATGTAAAATTTTAAAAAATTCCAAGGTAAAAGTTGCATTGGCACAACTCAAGCTGAAGAAAATTATTCAATGGTCACCGCTAACCGTTTTTGGTCTCAGATCTTTAGAGTTGCTTTCTCCAATAAACGTTGGCAGTAAAATCTCGATAAATGAATATTCGATAAATTAATAACCTCGATTAAATAATAATTTTCTTCGGTTCCGACTTGAGCTAATGGGATAAAATAATAACCTCGCTAAATGCATAAGATAATAATTTAAAAAAAATTTCTTGAGGCCCATTAAAAATATAAAATAATAATTCATTAAATAAGTATGAAAATTACATATATAATTCATAAAATAAA
>JANVCL010000005.1:2658988-2674576 GCA_026546855.1 Erythroxylum incrassatum | reverse complement strand
ATTAATAAACTTATTTTTGACAAGATTAATAAACTTAGATACAATGCACCATCATTAATTAATTGTTTATTTATTTTATTTTCTTAGTTACGGAAAAAACTAATTGTTTAATTTAACAAATATAATGTACAAAATAAAAATTATTTTATAAATTAATAAATATTAATTTATCAAAAAATTAATAAAATATTTATTTATTGATAAATTAATAATCCCGTATAAGATAATAATTTTTAGGTCCAAAAAATATTAATTTATAGAGGTTTTACTGTATTACTAAAACGTTCTAACATTTATTTGTGAAGTGATTTAATGTATTAGTGTTTGACTTATTAATACCTGAGTAATTGGTTATGATTAAAATAAGTAATTAAGTCGTAGAAAGAGTTTTAAGTAATTGAGGTTAACCAAACCATCTAATTAACTAAAAACTGCGCAACTAGCCACCGACAAGTCGGACTGAGCCATCAAAGGTGCCACGTGTCAAGGATTAACACTAATTACGTTGTGATTAATATTTCTACATGGCAAGTGGTTTGACTCTCATGTACCACTTGTCTAGAACTGTACCAGACAACAACTCCGAGTCTAACTCTGTCTCTCTCTCTTCCTACTTTGTGCCTTCTGATCGCTCTTTCTCACTCTAAACAAGTTTGTATACTTGTAAGTCTCTCTCTTTCTCTCGATCTCTACACACAAAGTTGTGAACTTTTTTCCTGCTTTTCTTTGTCATTATCTTGAGATAGCTTTTGCTTCAACCGTCTACATCTGGTTGCTTGAAGACTGCCAGGAGCTAAGCAGCGACTCGGTGGTTGCTTTTTCTAGATTGCCATCATTGGTTTTTAGTCTTTGTGTAAATTCTGAAGAAAGATTGTTTCTTTTTTTGTTTAAGAGAATACAAAGTTCGTTTTTAGTTGTGCATTGAAGTTATCGTTAGTTGTGGCAAGATTATTGGAGCGGGAAATGGAGATGCAGTTGTTGAGAATCTTGAATTTGGATACCCGTTTCTGTTATCTTTTTGTTGTGTGTAATCTTTAATTTGAATGGTCTTTAACAAAATTTAGCGATTTCTTGTTGCTGTAGGAGTAATAGATTGCGGGAAGGCTTTACTTTTGCCGATATTTTTGGATGGTTTATGACAAATGAGCAGTGTGTGCATTGTGCCTTGTGTTGTCGTTGTGTAGTTGAAGGAGAGGAAAGAAATGGAGGATGTTATCAGCAGAGGAGATTTACATGTTAATGTTGTTAGGCAATCTCCATTGAGGCCTGCTGGCAGCTTGAAGTCCACTTTGTCAGGCAGATCGACGCCCAGGAGCTCTCCTACATTTAGGAGGTCCCTTTCTAACCGAACTCCTCGAAGGGAAGGGAGGGGTGGTGGAGGTGGTTTGCAGTGTTTTCGGAGTAACCGTATAGTGTACTGGTTGCTTCTGATCACTCTTTGGACTTATCTTGCGTTTTATGTTCAGTCCAGATGGGCTCATGGTTATGACAAGGGAGAATTTCTTGGGTTTTTGAGGAAAAATAGAAGTGAAGTTTCGGAAGGGGAGCTAAATGCACGTCGTGATTTGCTTGCTGATAAAAGGCCTGCGAGTGGTCTTAGTGGGATCCATAAAATTGAGGTTGAAGATGGTAAAAAAATAGATGTAGTTTTGTCAAAGAAAGGGAGTGAGGTGAGTTCTAAGCATGATACGACTACAAAGAAGAAGAATAAGAGATCAAGGCACAGGTCTCGGAGTAAAACACGTGTTAAACAGAAGGCTAGAGTAGAGGTTGAAAGCAATGATGTTGAGGTGCAGGAACCAGACATTCCTCAGAAGAATTCTTCTTATGGTTTGCTTGTTGGTCCATTTGGGTCGGTGGAGGACAGACTCTTGGGATGGAGTCCTGAGAGACGATCAGGAACCTGTGATAGGAAAGGGCATTTTGCACGGTTTGTGTGGTCAAGGAATTTTGTTCTGATATTCCATGAAATGTCAATGACGGGTGCCCCGCTTTCAATGCTGGAATTGGCAACTGAGCTTTTGAGTTGTGGAGCTAGAGTTTCTGCTGTTGTTCTTAGCAAGAAGGGTGGCCTGATGCCAGAACTTGCTAGAAGAAGGATTAAAGTACTGGAGGACAGAGCCGAACTCAGCTTCAAAACTGCTATGAAGGCAGATCTTGTAATTGCAGGATCTGCAGTATGTGCATCGTGGATAGGTAAACCCCTCTTTAAACTTCTATTCAATTCTTCATAGAGAAAACATCATGTTTAGCATACTTACAAGATCTGCAGTATGTGCATCGTGGATAGTTAAACTCCACTTTTAAACTTTTATTCATTTCTTCATAGAGAAAACATCATGTTTAGCATGCTTCTGAAATTAGGGAAACAATATATTCTATACAAGTATGTACTGTAGAAGTTGCTAATATTGATGGTGGCATGTCCATCAAATGATGTGTTTTGTTCCAGATCAATATATTGATCATTTTCCAGCTGGTGCAAGTCAAATTGCTTGGTGGATTATGGAAAATAGACGTGAATACTTTGATCGATCTAAGGTTGTTATTGATCGGGTGAAAATGGTGGTGTTTCTTTCTGAGACTCAGGCCAAGCAATGGCTAACCTGGTGTGAACAAGAGAATATAAAACTCAGATCGTCACCTGCTATAGTTCAACTTTCTGTTAACGATGAACTAGCTTTTGTGGCTGGCATTGCATGTTCATTAAATACTCCATCATCACCTCCTGATGCGATGCTGGAGAAAAGACAATTACTTCGGGATTCGGTAAGAAAAGAGATGGGATTGCAAGATACTGACATGCTTGTAATCTCTCTTAGTAGTATAAACCCTGGAAAGGGCCAGCTATTACTTCTTGAATCTGCAAATCTGGTGTTTAACCACGAACATACTCTTAAAATGAGATCTTCAGTGAGTAGCAGTGAAGATAAGGCTACCTTGGCTGCAAAGCATCTGAGATCTCTATTGCTTGATTCAAGCAACAGCGGCAAATTTTCAAATGAATTAGGAGTGTCCAATGAGTTCATCAGGCTTGATGAACCTAAGAAACAAGGCTTGATTCATTTACGGAAAACTATGTCTAATGAAGAAGCACAGAAACAGGATCTTAAGATTCTTATTGGTTCTGTTGGTTCCAAAAGCAACAAGTTGTTTTATGTCAAAGAAATGCTGAACTTCTTAAACAAGAATCAGAACTTGTCAAAGTCAGTGATGTGGACTCCAGCAACTACTCGTGTTGCCTCTCTATACTCTGCAGCAGATGTTTATATCATAAACTCTCAGGTAATATGATCCATCTGAACGACATCCTAACAGGAGTGCTTGTTGTGTACAAAAAGTTCCACTTTCACATTCTTTTTACAGGGTCCGAAGAGAAGGATCCCAAGCATGTTGCAGTTGTATAATATCTTCCTAATGATTAAGGAATCAACGACATAATAGTCGTTCTTCCGGCATTTTTAACATCTGATAATGGCCTAATGCTGCATTACGTTGAAGCTGATTCAACAAAATTATGTCTGATCTCTTTGATTACTTCCTCTTGTTTAATTTTATCATTCTTTACACAAACAAGACCTATGCTTTTGCCCTATTTTGTATGTTTCAACTTGTAATATTTTTTGTGTAAAATAACACATATAAGGAATGACATATTTTGCAGGGAGTGGGAGAAACATTCGGTAGAGTGACCATTGAAGCAATGGCTTTCGGTCTTCCGGTAAGCAATAAATGTTATATGCTCCTTTTTTCATGTGGCTGGCAAATGTAATAAATGGCTAGCCGAATCTTTTCATGGTGAAGTTTGATCATCATCTGTGGAACTTAAGCTATGCGATTACTTCTCAGGACTGCAAAGTATATGATATACTGAATGCTTGTGTTTTCTTTGCTCTTCTCAATAGCAGCTTTCCTTTTTCTTTCGACCAAAAAAATTTAACTGGTTGCGGAAGATTCTGCGGTCTGAGTAACATAGAATAAACTGCTGTTGCCTACAGCAAAGACATTCACATTTTAACCACTTGATCGTGCAGGTACTGGGGACTAACTCTGGAGGCACAAAAGAAATTGTTGATCACAATGTGACAGGCCTTCTTCACCCTGTCGGACGGCCAGGAAGTCATGTTCTAGCAGAGAATCTCCAATTTCTACTCGAGAACCCCTCGGTGCGGCTGCAAATGGGAATAGAAGGAAGGAAGAAAGTCGAGAAGATGTATTTGAAAAGGCACATGTACAAGAAGTTTGCAGAGGTTGTTTACAAGTGTTTAAGACCTAAGTAACATCCACCGACTAGATACATTCATTCTTTGATTGATTCTCAAATTGAAAGAAACAAAAAACCTCTGAGTGTGTATTTCTCCATACTATGAGCAGTAGGTTTGGAGAGGTCCATGCTTAACATGTTATCAGGAATGTGAGATTGAATTACTGAAAACTTCTTGCCTATTTTGCTGCTACACCCAAAATTTACTTCTTGATGCTTATGAAGCAAGGGTTCCTGGCTTTTCAAGTTTCACTCATCCTAACACGCTGGAAAAGGATGGAGCTCTTGATACATGTTAAAGATAACAATCAAACTGAATTTGTGAAGCGGTTTATCCGTAACACTTGATTGGTTTATATAGAAAGTGCGATCGCAGACTACATCTGCAGATTTCACCGATATAAAAATAAAAGAAAAAACAATATACTTGAATGGGTTTATCCACAAGGAGTAACACGTAGTTTCTTGAATTCTGCAGCAAGCAGGCACATAAAGAAAGGAAAGAAAACCTTGTTCCGGATTCCAATGATGTGTCTCTTTACATATTTTAACAAGAGGGATAGAACTGCCAAAACTTGTTACAACAGCAAGAACAGACAGATCTGATAATCTTGTTGTTTCCATCAGATATTTCTGTGATACTTATTGAGCAATGACGTTTGATCCTTTTAAGTGCTTATATACTAATGTTGATGAACAAAAATCATTTAAGAGTCCAGATACAGAGTAAATAAAGACAATCCTGACACGATTCTTCTGGGTCCGTCGACAAGGATGTCTTTTAAACTGATTGTTTGCAATTAACAGATTCATAGTCCTGAAAAAGTCAGGATTTGATGATGTTAAATCGATTTCCAAGGTGCTGATACAGCTCCGGAATTTAAGAAAAGTTGATAAGATTAAAGGATCGAATCAGTGATTGGAGGCAAAGTTTATGGCCACATCAACAAAGTCAACTTCAAAACATGTGAGCTATTGTGGATTATTGAAGTAATTGTCTGTTGGATTAAGAAAAGAAAAACATTACTTTCATTTAGCATCATTGGAATTGACTAACTTGCAGAAAGTTTATGAAACCACTATGAGATGTTTTTCCACAGAAGTTGGCTGTGATTTCTGCAAATTCAGTAACAATGGCAAAAAAGCATTCCATTTCCTGTTATGTACACAATTCTGACCTCATCTACGTACATTCTCAAGTAATTTATCCAAAACATGTGATTTAAGAGTTATTAGGCGAACATAAGTTCTATCAGGATCCTAAATCTCCAAGTAACATCCTGCTTGAACAGGACCTGAAAACTCTTCAGGAGTCCTCACTTCTGTCCACTTGTAACTCTTCAGGTCCAACACAAAAGCCTTACAAACTTGGCCAAATCCTGCAGAGCCTATCGCCAACAGCTTGTCCAGCCATTGTACCAGATAAGCCACATTGCCCACGTCAGCAGGTAATTTGGCTACAGGTTGCCACGTGGACTCTTTAAGTGCCACCACATCACTGCCTCTACATGTATAAAACTGCCCATCATTGCCACCTATGCATGTCTTAGGACACGTAGGAGTTTCTAAGAAGTTTTCTTGCACTTGTTCCCATTGACAGGTGGTAATATCAAACACCTCAGCACTTGTCTCGAACTGACCTTGCTTTTCAGTACAATACCCTCCAACGACGTGGAGCTTGCCACCTTGGAAGATTGTCTCGCACTCATCTCGTTCTCTTGCCATGTCAGGCAATAGAACCCACTCATCTTTTGCCACGTCATATGCCATTGCAGATTTTAATGCATTCTTGTCATCGTCATGTCCGCCGACCACGTACACCATCCGATCAGAATCCGACGTGCATCCGAAAAACTGCCGTCGGGAACCGGGCATATCGTGGCCACGGCGCCACGCGCCGGAGATGAAGTCAAAAATAAAAACGGAACTGGAAACTTCCCAAGTCACCGGATCCATCCCACCCAAAACCACAAGAGCCAATCCAACACTTGCCACTCGGCAGAACATCGGCAAACCATGCTCAAACTCCGGGGGCAAAGCCAGCTCCGACCAAAAACCCGTCTCCGGTTCGAGAAGACTGAGCCGATAAACCGGCGTACGGTACTTCGCAAGTGGACAACAGGGATTAGGCCCAACTTTCGCTTGAGCGACCACAGCAAGCTTTTGACTTTTACAGATCTCTCTCCGGCGCCGGCGAAACTCCGGCAACTCGATCTCCCCTCTCCACTCTTTACACACTGAGGCCACCGTCGCTAACTTGTCGTACGTTACGCGAAGAAGACACTCATAAGCAACATCATCAGGAAGGCCAGGCATCAACTCCATGACAATAAACAGCAAGGTTATATGTAGATATGATATGCAGACAAAAGCAACAATCTTTCGGAGGAAAACCAAGAGATAAAGAGATTTGGATCAAAACCCAGACGAGAACAAACGAAAATAGAAGATGGGTTGATTAAGATATGGATAGAATGTAGGGATGTTGGTTTCGTATATATAGGGGCCTACACACAGTATGGTGATACGGAAACCAAAACAACGTCTAGAGAGAAGCAGTAGTATTCTAGAAAAAATGAAACATAGAACCAATAGGCAATAGAGATCAGGACAAAACAAGAGGCAAAGACAGGTATCGGACGAGACTGTTAAGTTGCGAAACGGATTTCCAAATAAATAATTATTTAGCCGGTGCCATGGATTTAGCACTAATCTATGTATTGATAAGCATGACTGGTTCGGTTATTAACTCTTTTACTTTATGACTTAATAATATCACATCACCATGTGGCAGTAGTAGTTTTCTTCTTTCTTCTTTTTTTACATTAGGTATTTGAGTTTAGTCGGATTAATTTTAAGTCCCTAAGATCTCACTTTAAAAATCCTAAGAGGAGGTAAATCTAGAATTCAAAGATCCCTTATGTTTTTACGTAGCCTGTACACTTCTGCACACAAGGAATTATCATATACTTGA
Source organism: Erythroxylum incrassatum (assembly GCA_026546855.1). Lineage (NCBI taxonomy): Eukaryota > Viridiplantae > Streptophyta > Magnoliopsida > Malpighiales > Erythroxylaceae > Erythroxylum > Erythroxylum incrassatum. The sequence continues at coordinate 2,667,338 of JANVCL010000005.1, read as the reverse complement.
TTGGTCATCTGCTGATTGATCATTGGCCCTGCTCAGCATTAGGTTTCCAGCAGTCCTTCGGTTCCCTAATAGCTTCAACTCTCACACTGCTATTAGAAGTGAGGTGTCTGCAATTGATCCGATCAAGAAGCTTGGCCCAGGGGACTAGAGGATCATCAACGAGGAAAATTTCTCATTTCTTCTCCTTTTGTGTGACTCAAACTCAAGACCTCCTGTAAGGAAGAACCTTAAATGAGGAGTTTGCACCATTTAGATCATTCCTCGTTGTCTTCTTCAACTTTATTAAAGATATTTTCTAATTGAAACTTTTAAACTTTAAATTTTTTATCTCATCGGTTCGACTTCATTCTTTTAAAGTTATTTCTTTGTGATTATAAGGTTACAGATTAAACTCACAAAAATAGTCTCTTTGTAAAAATACAAAAAAAATGGATACGTATACTATGACCCTCTCTATACTCTCACAAAGCAGATAATCTTGTGCCTGGGCTCGTTGGCTTTATGTACTTGTATTTGAGTTTCTTATTAGTTTTTGGTTTTGTATTTATTATTATTATTATTTGTGATTAGTATTATTAGTGTTATTTGCATTTATTTTAGCTATATCTTGAGATTTGGGTATTTTTATTATTATTTCTATTTAGTGCTTTTATTTTCACATTACTTGTATTTTCATTTATTCTATATTTTATGAACTGTTTCTGATACCTATACCATTCTTATACTGTCTCATTTGTATATGGGTCTACCGAAATAACCTCTTTATTATGTAAGAATAAGGTTACATATTATCGAACCTTTTTAGATCCTACTTTATTGCGAAATTTCGGACTGAGTGATGATAACGATGATGACTAATGAATTTTTTTGAATAAATAACATTTGTAATATCATTCAAATGGAACACACCCCTAAATTAGACCAACAGTTTCTCTAATGGCTTATGTAAATGTGCAAGGAAGCTAAATACCTAAAATGGTAATGTAATTAAGACTCAGATTGTTCCAATTTAGTGTCATTCCCACTGAACTTACCTTCGTTTTGTTTGTCTGGAAAAGACGACGAGTCTCATTATTGTCAACTCTCAAGTCTATCTCTTTGGACTGACAAAAGGCAAAAGATAAGATCTGACGAAAGGCAAAAGATAAGATAAGATCATTATCTAAACTTATATTTTGGTGTTTTTTAATCATTCATTACGTTACCTCAAAACATGATTAAGCAGAGTAACTACTAACTACTAACGACATTTGGCTAATAATGGTAATTACTAATTAACAATAATTAAAATTTTGAAAAGATCAATTTTATTTTGATTTATTTTATTTATTAAAATTACTGTTTTATTAATTAATTGCTAAATTATTGGGTTTTTTTAATTTGAATAAATCAATTGATTTTTAATTAATAATCTTATTTTTTAAATTACACTTCAACTTTTTCAATAAATAAGAATATTCTCTTTTTTTTATCATATTTTAAATTCTTTGAATTTATTCAACTTTTATTATATATACTAGTCTTCTTCTTTTTTAATTAAATTTCAGCCTTTTCAATAAATAATTAAAGTCTCATTATTTATTAATCTAGTTTTTTTCTTTGTTCTTGTGAGTCATTTGGAAACAACTTTCCTATTAATTAGGACAAGATTGCATACTATTAGATCTCTCATAACTTACATCTCAGAGAAATTTTTTTTACTAGATGTTATTGTTATAATCTCATTTTTAATCATATTTCAAATTTATGCCATCTTTATTATATATAATAATTTTATAATAATTTAATACTAATTAAATCTATATAATAATTTAATATTAATTTGAAACGACTTTTAAAGCTTAAACATATCATCACCGATTTAAGGCTCTTTGAGAAAGTGCAATTTTTTGTGACTTTGTCTACTTCTATCACATGAGGTCTCTCTTATCCTTCCAAATGCTTCCTTCCAAAACTCGATTCCCTCTTTCCATTCTGGGGGCTACCCATGTTCACATACGTAAGTTTCTAACTTTCTATGAGCCACTAGCCGATGTTTAACCATTTTTTGCCTTCTGGGATTTGCCGACCCCATGTTAGCCCATTGACCTACCTTGATTTAATACTGTGGGTGGGCTACAAGTTAACTCTACAAGCGTATGATGTTCAATGATTAACGGAACACTCATTCCTTTGAAATGCTTCATCATAACTAAACTATTATCATGTAAGCATGTAGGTTTTAGCTTAAAATCCTGGGAATGTGAAGTTGTGTGGCCAATAGACTTTTGAGAGTGTTCTAAAGTCAAACTCTACAATTTGCATGACTTCGTCCTTTCATGAGTTAAAACAGGCGATTGCTTATGTCAGTAAGTTAGCGTATGTTCTTCTCTTTCTTTCTTTCTTTTTTTATATAAAATGTTTAAAATTTGATAAAAATAAGTCGATATTCAATTTACTTGCACACCCTTTTCTTGCGTGATTCTGATGGCTTTCTAACTTTGTGACATAGCAAAAATATAATATAATAAATATAAGAATTAAACTTGAGTTAATTATTGTTAAAATGACTAGAAATAGTAGCTTGAATAGTTGTCCTTACTATTTATAAATCCTTTAACATTTTCATGTTTAGTTAATATAGGATATTTTAATATTCTCCCTTAAGTGTAACTGAGACTAAATATTCAGTTATCACTTGAAATAAACATAATGGTAATTGGACTGAGTCGCTAAGATTGGACAACCATCGACTCTAATACCACATTAGAATTGAGTTTTGATCAACTATTGCTAAAATGACTAGAACTAGTCATTTAGATAGTTGTCCTTACCATTTATAAATCCTTTAATATTTTCATGTTTAGTTAATATAAGATACTTTAATAATAAAAATATTAGTATGATTTGATTTGTTAAGTCTTATGTTAACAAAAAATTTAACGACAGATTATTTTTTATAAAAATTAAAAATTAGAGTTATTTTTAATTAAAATTAAGTAAAGTATGTGATTTTTTATAATTATTTTTTAGTTTTAATACATTTATCACTTTTAACTTTTGTATGTAAAACACCTTCTTGTTCACAAAACTTTCAACTAAAATGGGTTATGTTAGGCAATATTTCAATAATACACTTGAATTGTAACGATAAGGTTACAAAGAAACATCTTTATCAATTATTTCAAGGCTTATCCTCGATATAAGCTATCGTAATTAACTCATATTTTTACTAATTATCCTCGTTAAATTGATCTAATCAAACCGTGTATAAAAGGCATGAGACATGCCTCCAAGAGGGTCGATGGTCCATGATAGAGACATGCTATTTTTTGGTTTGGCTAGTTCTTTGATGTGACCCATATATCAAGACTTGAAAGAAAGACATACATTTACATTTACATATATAAAATTCAATTTTTGGAGTCTCGAGGGGTGAATTATACTTTGCATTATTAAACTATCGTGTTGAACTTGAAACCATTACCCTTAAAACCTCGGAAGTGTCCCTTGAAGAGGTGAATTATACTTTGTGGTTTGTATTATTAAACTATCGTGTTGAAACCATTACCCTTAAAACCTCGGAAGTGTCCCTTGAAGAGAGGGCAGGAGAAACTCTCGCAATTTCCGAAGATTGTTTCGAAAAATTCGATGAATATGGTCTTTTTAATATATGATCGTGTTTTTTTTTTGATAAATAAGATGATTTTATACAGAAATAAAAATAATGTACAAAACTTTAAAGTCCCAAATAAGATCCTCTTGGAACTTCGAAAACTCAGGGTACATGTCTTGATACATGTCTTGATAGCTCAACATTGGACAAATAAACCTACCAGAAAACACAAAAGTTGGCTTTCAAGCCTAAACAAAGATTAGAAGACACTTAAATTAAGAGGCTTCTAACACCATGCTACTAAGAAAGGAGCATCACCACAAGTTTAAGTAGTTTGTTATCTGATGCCACCTTTTTGAGCCTTGAGCTTCAAGGTGTGCAAATGCTGTCAAACCTGCTGAATGGTTGCACTTTCCAGACAAGTAGATGGCACACCAATGTGCTTTCCTAGCCTATTTACCTGCAGAAAAGTTAGAGAAAGAAACAGAGACCTCACCAATTAATAATCGTGTCTTTTTCTAATAAGTCTTTGGTATATTATATCAAATCTAACGTATTAGACTTCAAACTCCTCCTGAAATCTTAACTTTGGAGGATGAAACCCTAAATCAACCCTATGAAATCTTAACTTTGGAGGATGAAACCCTAAATCAGCCCTATGAATCAAGAGGTATTTTAAAGGGTTGCATTATTAGCAATGTTTTAAAAATAGATTAAAAATTAAATAAATAAGATAACAAATTTAAAATTTAGAAGTTTAATATATTATTATAAAATTAATATATAGTAAAAATTAAATAAAAATCAAACATTATCTTTACTCAAAAAGTTGAAATCTAATCGAAGAATGAATAATTTATTTTAGTTTAAAATTTTTGTAAATTATTTAACAAAATCGATCAGTTTGTAATAATGAAAATTATTAAAGATAAATTATACTATTATAAAATTATTATAATTTAATCGGTTTATAATCAGTTGAACCGATTTAATTTTTGTAATCATTAATTATTAATAATGATTAAAGCATGTGCTCCAACTATTTCTTATGGGAAGTCAGAAATGACATCCCCTTGACCTCATTATTCATTTGAACAAACCAACTGTTCCCTTGATTATACTAAACCTTAATTATTGTGTCAAGCATGGTTTGATTCCCAGTTCCATTCTGGCTCCTCAAATTCGTGCGACGACCTTTATGTAAGGAACAAGTGTCTTTGGTTGTCACAATTAGGTTTAGTGATGCTTTGACTCCGACCACACTCATTTTTTATGCAAACATGTCTTGTTCTTTCAAGCCAAAAGAGGGTATCTTTGGTTTTCTTGTATGCATGCAAGTGAATTCATGAACGGCCTGGCACTTACCTAACGCTCACATGGCCAGAAGAGCTAAATTTGAAGTAAGAATATACTAATTTGAAAGCTAATTGACTTGTTAATTACAGATTATTAAAATAATTAATTAATCATGACATTTATTGGGGAACATACTTATTTTCTAATTTATTTTATTGTTGTTAGTCAAAATTAACTGATTTAATAATTATTGTATCAATTTTCTTAAACTAACTAATTTTTATAAATTAAAATAAATCATTTTTCTTCAATTTTTTCAATAAATAAGGATATTATCTTTTTTAAATCATATTTTAATTATTCAATTTTGTTTAATTTTTAATGTATACCAATTTTATGATATTCTAATGTTAGTTAAACCTTTAAATTTTATTTTTTTATCTTAACAGTTTAATTTTTGGTCTAATTTTGAAAACATTGCAAATTATATATGATTAATTTTTTAGTTCAATTTATTTTTAATAAACCTTTGTTAAAAATTGATCAGTTTATTAATTAATAAATATTTATAAACTGAACGATTTTTATAAACTAAAATAAATAGGTTAATTTTAATTTAACAACCTTTCTTTTTAATTAAATTTTAAATTAAGGACAATTTCTTTCAATAATATTTTAAAATTTTTAATTTTATTCAATTTTTAACTATTACTAATTAAACTTTTAAATTTTAAATTTTTTGTTTTACTAGTTTAATTTTGGATTTAATTTCCAAATCATGGTTAATTACACCAACATAAGCCTTCCATAACAAGGATAGGCCTATAATTGACTTCTTCTAATTTAGAAACTTTAGGGGTCAAGCTTCTCATTGACATCGAACGTGCAAGATTATCTTAAACTAACTTATTGCAATCCTCGCAAGAGTGTTCTGTCCTAACAGTAATTAATTCTATTAATCTTAAAGGTATGATCTGGCTGTTTTACATATATATCAATGTTTTATAGTTGTGTATATTAATGTTTTAAAAATCAGACCGAAACTTAAACTAATAATGCAAGAGATTTAAGGTATAAGAAATTCATCTAATATTAAACTATTATAAATCTGTTAAAATTAAATAAATTTAAAAAATTATTAAAAAACATTGTTCTTAAATAAAAATTAATTAATTAATTATTAAAATCTTGATTTTTAACGATAAAATTATTAAATTAAATCAAACTAAAAAATTTAAAAGAAAAGGATATGAATTAATTAATCGGAACACATTATATGTTCCCAAACAACTATGAACTTCTTCATCTCCTTCTTACGGGGATCAAATTTTCTGTGCCTAATCTTGTGTCAACCCTATTTCAAACGATTCCATCTCTAACTATGTGAGACCAACAAAAAAAAGTGGATATCATTTTAAACAAGATTGACACAAAATTATGAGCTCAGAAATCTACCTCCCTTCTTATGATGATTTTTTTAGGATAAGAATCATGACAAATCTATATCAAGATAAATATAAGCTTACTTCATCATTGATCTTGCGAGAATTTGACACGATCAACGGTTGAAATCATGAAGAACAGGATTAGAAAGGTCCACAGCAGAAGAGGCTGCAATTGTATGGAAAGCTGTTCCTTTCATTCAAATACATGAGCTTTATGGCATCTATCATAAACAACAAGACGAGGCAGAGTTCAGATTTTTTGTTCAGTTTTATAATGTTTTATTTTATTTTATAAATTTCAGTCATTTATTTATGTGAGTTCTGTATTTATTTATATAGGACTCATGTAAAATTCGCATAAATAAATAACTGAAATTTATGAAACAAAATAAGACACCATAAAATTAAACAGAGGATCTCATAACGAGAAGAGATGATTATCACGTCCCAGTTATCAACTGCCGTCTCCTTCACCCCAGGGGTCTTATATCGACAAGAGATGATTATCACATCCCAATTATCAACTGCCGTCTCCTTCACCCCAGTCCCATCCCATGTCACGAAGCAACCAAAGACAAAAACAAGTTTAGGAAAATCAATATAAAACTCAAAATTAGAGCTCGGAATATTGAAAATTGAGATAAGTGCAAACTAGGAAATCTACCTTAACAAAATGTTAAATTGTATATATGTATTTATAATTAGGTTTTCTAAGATAATTGTGGTTCTTTGTGTTATTTTATTATTTGTAACGATTAAAAAACTCATTTAATTATAAAAATATTGAATTAAAAAAAATTTAGTTCAATTTTAATTTTTTGATTTGATTTAATTTAATAATCTTTATTATTAAAATCATCAGTTTATTAAATAAGTGTTGCGTTTCGTAAATTAATTGATTTTTATTTAACAATTTTTTAAAATTAAACTTTAAATTATTCGATAATTAAGGACATTCTCTTTCAGTAATATTTTAAAAATTTAAATTTTATTCAATCTTTAACTAATTTTATAACAGTTTAATACATTTAAATTTTAAACCTCTTGTTTGGACTTATTTTTAAGACATTGATTATTTTGTGATTATATTAATACATTTTGTCATTGTGGTAATAATTTGAAATTGTTAAAAAATATCATAATTTATTATGATTGTATTCGTTTCTTAATTATTATAAAAATCTAAAATTATAATAAAATCACCAAATTCAAGTTCTATTCTTTTCCATGTTAAACAGAATGATTACAAAAGTCTTTTCCTATTTGGGGAAAATTGAAAACTCAGATTATAGGTTGGACCAACCCTAGAAGCTGAAAAGAAAAAGAACATGGCATCGTGTTATTGGGACCAAACCAAAGATACCAAATTTCAAACTGTATGGATAAGATAAGTTGGTCATCAAAAGTCGAATAAGTGATTTGAAGGCAACCCAAGTTGCCGTTCATCATTATCCTTATGTTCTTGTCCAAGAATCGACACATCACTCTGAATTGGTAACTGTTTGAGGGTTTATCCAAAAGACAGCGCCGAAAAAGGTTTTTCGTCGTTTAAGTATATAACGATGAAACCAAATCTTCTACTTAATTTTATTTTATATTATAATTTTTATAAAATTTAAGTTATTTATTTTGTAGAATTTATGCAAGTCTCATGCGAGCCTCATATAAATAAATAGCTGAGATTTATTAGATACAATAAAACACCATAATATTAAATAGAAAACTTGAACTCAAACGATGGATATGGTAAATAGAAGACAGTAAGACACACACCATTGATTAGTTGACTTCAATAGTTTCTGCAAATCAATTTATCATTTTGTTTAGCATATGAATGGTTAAAAGATTGCTGTTTTCCATGATGTGATTTGAGTAGAAACATCTAAGGGTGAGCATTATTCGGATCGGCCCGGCTTGAATTAATTCGGGTAATAAATTTTCAAATTTTGGGTAATTCGGGTTTTACCCGAATTATTTTCGGGCCGAGGTCGGGTAACTCCAAAAAATTTCGGGC
>JANVCL010000005.1:2626865-2646953 GCA_026546855.1 Erythroxylum incrassatum | reverse complement strand
GGGAATAGGGGAGCCCACTCTCTTGCTCGGGCCTCTGTTCTCCATAGTCGCTTTCAGGTGTGGTTTGATGTACCTGACTGTATCTTGGACCATTATTCCTCGAGATAATAGCTATTCTCTTGTTTAAAAAATAAATAAAAAAGATAGATAAAAAATTATTAAAATAATAATTATAATTTTTAAAATTTATTTATAAAAAGAGAAGTAATTCTTATATTTTCATTTTTTTGTGTTTTTTAATTTTGGCTTCGTCTTTTAGCTTGCTTGCTCAGCCTCAGAGTAGGGTTGCAGCATATAAACGCCACACTCCATTTTTCTGTCTCTCTCTCTCTTCCGTTACTTGTTAACAAAAACCACACAAAACCCTTTCTCTCTCTAGAAATTTATTTGCTCTCTTTATTACACGCAACTCGCAGATACAGCAACAATGGGGGCTTCTCTGCCTCCCAAAGAGGCCAACCTCTTCAAACTCATCGTTGTAAGCTCCGATTAGCCGTATTTCTATTGCTGTATATATAACTGAAGTATTCTTATGGTTAAAGGTCGCAACTTTCTTACTACCCACTTCTTGTGACTGTTGGATCGTGGTTCAATTGTCTCGTTTACCTTAGGATTTCTGAATCTTTTTTGGTTTCTTTTGAACCCTGGTAGAGACAGATAGGTTCTTTACTATTTTTGTTGCTCCTGTTGCGGTTTTAAACGAGGGTTTGAGACACTTGGCTGCAATTTTTCTGAAGTGGAGCTGTTTAGACTCTAGGGTTTCCTGGTATCTAGCGGCCCAGCATTTGGATTTGACGTTTTGGGTTATTGGGTTGAAGCACTTTTTACCTTTTGGAGCTTGAAATGGTACAATTTGTGTTCTCTAAATGGGGATTTTAACCGTGGGAAGTTCTGAGCAATTTCTTCTGTTAGGAAATGGATTGGTGAACTTATTGGTTTTCGAATTTCGTTAGTGTGCTCTTAAGAAATAACGCGCATGAGCATGGACAGGCCCTTGAAGTTTCTTTTTTGGGCCGAAAGATTGCTTGCTAACTAATGTTTCCAGAGTTTAACTTGTTGGGTTCTTGGACAATGCAACCTGTATTTAATTTCTATTTTTGATTTCCCAGAAGTATTACTTTTCCTAAATCTAATGCCTTGCTTCGTTGTTCTTTGGGAGCCTTTAAGTATTGATTGAAGTCTAATGATGGTTATGTTATCTATGATTATATGGCAGAAATCATATGAAACTAAACAGTACAAGAAAGGATTGAAGGCAGCCGATGCTATCTTGAAAAAATTTCCAGAACATGGAGGTATTTTGTAACTCTTTGTCATTTGTTAAATTCAATTCTTTTTTCTCATCATTTTCTTTGCTTATTCCCTACCAGAAACTTTGTCAATGAAGGGACTGACATTGAACTGTATGGATCGTAAGTCTGAGGCATATGAACTTGTCCGGCTGGGCTTAAAGGTTTGAATATTCTCAGTGATCTTGTGTCTTTTAGATTTCTTTTTGGTTTGTTGACATTCTAGCTTTCAGTGTAATGATTTATATGCGTGTGGTTGTTGCAGAATGACCTTAAAAGTCATGTTTGCTGGCATGTTTATGGTCTCCTTTATCGATCTGACAGAGAATATAGGGAGGCCATTAAATGCTATCGAAATGCATTAAGAATAGATCCAGACAATATTGAGATTTTGCGAGACCTATCACTCTTGCAGGTATGCATTACAAAACACCTTTTGGTTTGGTTATCCGCAAACGAAGATGAACTTGTGTTAACAAGGTCTGTCATGCCAATTTTAAGTTGAAAATAATTCCTTGTATGCTTTTAAATCATTTTCTTTACTATGTTTTTATTCTACCATTTTCTTCTCAAAGTGGCCTTTTATTATTAACTTATTAGAAACCATTGTGTCTTTAATTCTGCAGGCACAAATGCGAGATTTGACTGGTTTTGTTGAGACTAGACAAAAACTCCTAACACTGAAACCAAACCATCGCATGAATTGGATTGGCTTTGCAGTTGCCCATCATTTGAACTCAAAGTATGATCTGATCTTTGCATTGAGCTGGCAAATAATTCAACTTTGTCTTATAAGTCATTAAAGTATTCAAATACTTTGGGCTGGACTTTTTAATGAATTTATTGAAGCTTGCAATTTTGAAGTGTTGAAAGTACTTTTCCAACAAAATATTGATAACAATCTTCAACCAACCTCATTTTTGTTCTATGCTGAAACTAATTCCTGTTCAAAGATCTCCACTGAGGCATTTAACTGTATCATGTCTGCCTTTAGATTTTACTTTTTTTTTTCCTATGCGCAATCATCCAAAGTTTTTGTTTTCTCCAAATGCATCAATCTTTATTTTTTAGGTCGTCGTTTTACATTTAAGGATCGTTTGTTCTTTGCTAGTGCTTTGAAAGCAGTTGATATTTTGGAAGCATATGAAGGGACATTGGAAGAGGACTACCCTCCAGACAATGAACGATGTGAGCATGGGGAAATGCTTCTATACAAGGTATGAACTTCTGCTCTTCTTTGTTTTTGTCGCTAGAGCTGAATGTGCATAAGATTGAAACTTTGGGTATACCCGTGTTTAGTAAGTTGGGAACTTGCACGTATGATTGAAAGGCTAATATTTTAAGCGCCTCATTGAAGTTATTAATTGTAGGCTCAACACAGTTTTGAGGTTTGGCTACATTTTATTGAAAACTGTACTACCTCTTGGTTTTATTCCATGAGACATGATTCTTGGTGCTTATCAAATAAGATTGCTTAGTACTTCCTAGATTAAACACTTGTTTTTGTTATAACTCTTAAGATTTCTGAGCACTTTATTCACAATCATATACTTTTAAACTTTATTTTTGTTAGATCTCATTATTAGAGGAGTGTGGCAAGCTTGAGAAAGCACTTGAGGAGTTGCATAAAAAAATCTCAAAAATTGTAAGTGCGTATTTGAATTATACTCAATGAATTCATGTTTGAATTTTCTGGATATGATCCCCATAGAATTTTACTGAACGACTACATCCAATCCAGGTTGATAAATTGGCTTACAAAGAAGAAGAGGCATCTTTGTTAGTGAAGCTTGGTCAACTTGAAGAAGGGGCTGAATTGTATAGGGTGCTGCTATCCATGAATCCTGATAATTATAGGTAACTTAGTTCTCTTTATAGTTTGACTTTGAAATTTTAATTGATTGTCGTAGCAAGGGTATCTCTGATGTATTGTCATTCCCTTTATGGTTTCTTTGATGTCCTATTCCTATTTTTTTATTATCTGTAAGCAGGAATAATCTGATCCGTCGCATAGATCTTGTAAATGTGTCCATAGAATTAATTACCGACTAAGATATTGTATGACTCTCTCTCCCTGTTTGTGAATCATAGTCGTTCCCAATTTAATGTTCAGATATTATGACGGCCTACAAAAATGTGTGGGGCTATACTCAGAGAATGGCAACTATTCTCCTGATGAAATTGATCGGCTAGATGCCTTGTACAAATCACTTAGGCAGCAATATACTTGGTCATCTGCTGTTAAGGTGATGACTTTCTTCTATTCACACATGTAGCATTATTTAATTCCTCTCATTTCATATGGAATAAAAGATTAATGTTGTGCCCTTCCTAGACTACACCGTCCTTGCCATCGGTTGTAGACCCCAGCTCTCCTTTTCAACTTAAGAAACCACCTCAGCAATATCCGCCTTTACCCGCTGGCAAAAGATCAATGTGTTATATATGATGACTTCATAAAATTAAAAATTGAACAACTATTCATCTGCTTTTTATTAAGTTTGGTGTTCAATTTTGGTTTTCTTTCCCATATTTGAACCTAAACCATATCTGTATGATTTTGTTTCATATTTGGGGGCCACAATGTCTTTATAGGATGCATTTGTGCTAAATGGGCAAACTGATTGATATTGGGCTTCCTTCGTACCAATTTCACTTTCATGCTATTATAGGCTGCTGTTGTTCCTTTCTTACCATCTTCACCATTCTATTTTATCTTTTGGTTAATGTTGCTTGCTCATGTCCTTTTAGTAACTATATATATATATATTTGGCCTCTCTCTCTGACTCTCATCTGACCTATTTCAGAGAATACCTCTTGATTTTCTTCAAGGTGATAAGTTTCGAGAAGCTGTAGCAATATATATGCAGCCCCTCCTAACCAAGGTACTCGATATTAAGTTCTGTGATTCTTATTCATCTTTAAGGTCTTGAACTAAATTGTGTATTATCTTCTTGGTTAATTTAGGGAGTTCCTTCATTATTCTCAGATCTTTCTCCCCTTTACAATCATCCTGGCAAGGTCAGCTTGTTCTTTTACTATTCATTATGCAAATGCTATTGTAAAATTCTTTTGCTATTAATATTGATGTAATCAGCTTTTCTATTGAATCTTGTGCAGGCAGATATACTGGAGCAACTTATTCTTGAGTTTGAGAATTCAATTCAAAGTAATGGTACTTATCCTGGAAGGTAATATATTCTTTGGATCCTTTTACCAGTTTATTTGGGTTTTAGCACATTCACACTGGAAACCCCTTCTTATTAGCATCATACTACTCTTTTTCAATGTGGGAGGAGCCTTCTTTATTTATTAAGAAGGGGGTTGGAGGGCTCGGTGGTTTGGGGGGATGGTTACTCTCATCTTATGGTTTACTAGTATACCGTGTGCGAACAAATAGACATATTTTGGACCTAACAGATTGTCATACTTATAGAAGTAGGCCTATAAACAGGCTGGAGTACAGTTGCAATTTACACCCAACTTTCTCTTACAAGTTAGAAATTATGTCAATCAATCTGTTTGAATATATTAAAAATTTAGGTTGTGTTTCCTTTATGTTTGAGTTGTGGGTAATTTTTCTGGTCTCCTGATCCATTTACATTTCCCAATAAGTACAGGACAGAAAAAGAGCCCCCTTCAACACTTCTATGGACCTTGTTCTTTTTGGCCCAGGTTGAGTGCTTTTTTTTTTCTTTGATTTATCAATTGCCTTTGTATCTCTATGTTCTATATATGCTTATTCATTTTCCCTTGTGCAGCACTATGACAGACGGGGACAATATGACATGGCTCTCGCTAAGATTGATGAGGCTATTGGACACACCCCAACAGTGATTGACTTATATTCTGTTAAGGTTAGTGTCACCTTGCGTCTTGAAAAATGTTTCATTCAACTCGTCTTAATCTAGCTCTTCTTTAGCTAGTTCAGTATTTTGATGCGGGTTGCCTGTGCTTTATGCAATAAACTCTTCCCAAAAGTTATTCCCCTGCTACTTGAGCCAGGAGTTGACTCACGAGCTTGAAATGACTAGTACCGTTGATTTCCCATTGAAAATAAGGGAGAAACACGGGTAGTTATTGGCTTTAGTTACAGTGAATTGCTCCTTTTGGGCGTACCTGTTTCCTACTTCGCTCAAGGAAGAAAAATATTGTTTTGTAGCAAATAATAGATGCCAATCCATATGGGAAAAAGAGCCACTTAGAAGTGTAAGGTCCTTTAAACAGAAAATATCCTGCAATTCATGTAACAGTGGCCAGTTGCATATTACTGTTTTGTTGTTAAGAAAAGTTAGCACTGATATCAGAAACCCCCCTTCAGACCAAAGAATGTTATTTTAAATGATTTTTTAGCCTTTAGCACGGAAATTGTTGGAATTCATACCCCTTTTTCTAAGTGATTTTGTATATTGTCTTTCCAGAGCCGAATTTTGAAGCATGCTGGGGATTTGGTTGCTGCTGCATCATTGGCAGACGAAGCTAGATGTATGGATCTCGCTGACCGATACATAAATAGTGAATGTGTCAAACGTATGCTGCAGGCTGATCAGGTTTTGATTCTTTTCTGTTTTAGTATTATTTTGGTTCCCCATCTTTGTCAAAGTTTTGGCATTTTCTCCTGTCTAGCCTGCCTTTGATGTTATTGCTCATTAATTGGATTGTTTTCTTGAAGGTGGCATTAGCAGAAAAGACTGCTGTACTATTCACAAAAGATGGAGATCACCATAATAATCTTCATGACATGCAGTGCATGTGGTCTGTTCCTATGCTTTGCTGTTTTCTTGCCTTGTGGGTGTATTGACCTCTGCTAAGTGGTATTATATATTCTTTGAGACAGGTATGAGCTTGCTTCTGGTGAAAGCTACTTTCGCCAAGGTGATCTTGGGCGCGCTCTCAAGAAGTTTTTGGCTGTTGAGAAGCATTATGCTGATATCACTGAAGATCAATTTGATTTCCACTCTTATTGCTTAAGAAAAATGACTCTACGTGCCTATGTAGCAATGCTTAAATTTCAAGATCGGTTGCATTCACATGCATATTTTCACAAGGCAGCAGCTGGAGCAATCAGGTGAAACATTTGTTGAAATCATATTTGATGATCCATATTATTCACTAGCTGATGAACATTCGGTTGATATTGATTCTTCAGTTTGTGAATCTATTATATCCATATCAATGTGTGGACCAGATTTTTTTTTCTGATGATTTTTACCAGCAAAAGAAAGGATTAGAGAGAAGGACTTTGCAATTCACTTAATACTTTACTCCATGAGTAAAGGCCATTTTCATGTTAGTTAGCACTCAACTGATTAGCAATTTTGCTCTCAGGATTTTCATTTGAAGCTAAAATTTGTGGTACAGGTGTTACATAAAGTTATATGATTCTCCCCCAAAGTCAACTTCTGAAGAAGATGATGACATTTCAAAGTTACCTCCTTCTCAGAAAAAGAAGCTTAGGCAAAAACAGAAGAAGGCGGAAGCTCGAGCTAAGAAAGTATGTCACCTTATCTGTATGCAATCCCAAGCAGTTTGTTTGATGTGCATTAATGGTTTTAACTCTTTCAGGAGGCAGAGCTGAAAAATGAAGAATCAAATACTGGTGGCATGTCCAAGTCTGGAAAACGACATGTCAAACCTGTAGATCCTGATCCTAATGGGGAAAAGTTGTTGCAGGTTAGTCCTGTGAATAATTTCTTCTCCAGAGAACTGTTTTAGGTGCTTCTATACCCTGCGTACATCTTTTGTTTAGGATAAATAACAGACTGATATGGCACATTCATATCTAGGTTGAGGATCCATTGTTGGAAGCTACAAAATATTTGAAACTGCTGCAGAAGAACTCTCCTGACTTATCGGAGACACACTTACTATCGTTTGAAGTAAATATGAGAAAGCAGAAAATTCTTCTTGCTTTTCAGGTACCTTTTCAGATTAATTGTCTATGTTCTCTTTTTCACATTGCCATCTTAACTTGTTTGCATTTCAACGCGAGTCATCTAGTAAGCAGTATGTCATTGCTCTTGAGTGATATGGCATGAGAAGATTATCTAGTATTCGGTGTCCAAACAGTTTTTAATTAAACTACTTGAAATTTTGGCAGTTTGTGAATAAAATGAGTAATCTCAAATGAGGATGATCATGTTATTCTGATGCTTCCTCTCTTCTGCCTATAAATTTTATCTACGAAGAACTGCAGTGAACATAGAAGTTCATTTTGTTGATCTATTTCATTTTTGTGGTCATCTAGGCTGTAAAGCAATTGCTAAGGTTGGATGCTGAAAACCCAGATTCTCATCGCTGCTTGGTATGTAATACCTCGTGTTGAACGAGTCACTGAACTACCTTCAGTTTTCATTTTAAAGCTTATTTTACTTTGTCCTATAAATGGATTATTTGAGGATCAATGATTGTTTATTTTGCTAATAAGCTTTATATTTTTGCAGATAAGATTTTTCCATAAAGTTGACTCTATGACTGCTCCAGTGACGGAAAATGAGAAACTTATTTGGAGTGTCTTAGAAGCAGAACGTCCATCAATAAGGTCCTTCTGAAACTTTATGCTGTATGCTTGATCTATGTCTCATCTTTTTAATAAAAAAAGTTTTAAGAGGTTGCTAATCTTTGCAATTATGTTAACTTATAAATTGAGAGTTACGATGTTGGGCTTTTGTAGTCAATTGCATGAGAAATCTTTGGTAGAGGCAAACAATATTTTCCTTGACAAGCATAAAGGTGATCATCCTTCCCTTCAACATATTGATGCATAGCCAGTTACTGTCTTTCATATGATGCTGAATCCCTCTTATTTTCTGCAGATTCCTTTATGCATAGAGCTGCGGCTGCAGAAATGCTGTATGCGTTAGAACCTAGCAAGAAATCTGAAGCTGTTAAATTGATTGAAGATTCTACTAACAACCCTGTGCCAATGTAATTCTATTCACTCACTTGAATTATTTTCTAGTTGCGGTACCTTCTTTTTTATTGAAAACTAACCTTTGTTTCTTTTTCTTGTATATATATTATATCAACAGAAACGGAGCTCTTGGACCGGTCAAGGAATGGAAACTCAAGGACTGCATTGCAGTCCACAAACTACTAGGATCAGTTTTTCTTTACCATGATGCTGCATCAAGTAAGTACACATTTTTAACTTTGTTAGTCTGCATAAATTCATCAGGTACGTACTGGGATTTGATTCTGATAAATTATATCGTCAAGCAGCATGTTAGAGAAAGTTTGAATTTAATTCATAAACATTTACGTCTTTATTGTAAATTCTTTGCAGGGTGGAAAGAGAAATGTGTCCAATACTTTCCCTACTCGACATATTTTGAGGGTACCCTCAGTTCTGCCATGCCCAATTCAATATACAATCAAACGGGAAAGAACCCTGTGAATGGGGGTGTTGGCCATCCTGAAGGCAGTGAAATTGCAGAGTCCATTGCACCAAATGGAAAGTTGGATGCTTTTAAGGGTCTCACGATTCGAACATGAAGATGAATGCACACACCAGCATAAATTCAGCGGCATGACGCATGTGGAGGTAGAAGAAACATATAGAAGATTTTACTTGTTATGGAAGATTCCAATGCTTTTTACAAGCGGTCATGCGAATCCTTTCTGGTGTTGCTTTGAACTTAGAAACTTGTTTTACCTGTTCTACCTTGCCCTATACAGAATGCATTCCTTCAGAAGTGTCTATACCATACATGTGTTTAGGGTTTATTTCTTTATTTTAACTCACTACTTGGTGAGCTCTGGAACAAGGGTGAATTATCAGGTCAAGAGAGCTCTGCAGGATTTTTGTCAGTGCTGTGTCTTACGTCCTGTGAGCATAGGACAATTCCTTTTGGAGCTTGGTCTCCAGAGTATGTTGTACTTTCCACTTTCTGCTAAACTTATATTTGATGTATAAACCCTCAGATTGTGAACAGTTTTGCTACAGTGTTCATACAGTAGCCATAGTTATCAATTTTTGCAGATTGAGAATAAACCTTTGTGTTTTCTGTGTATTATGTCAAATATTGAGTTCCTAACTTCAGTTGAATCAAGTGAAACAGGATTATAAATCCAAACACTAATTTTAATTCAGAATGATGATTGAAAGAAAGTTGGTAGTAAATACTGGTGTGACATGGCACACGAATTTAGTCAGTACTCAAGATAGTGACTGAATTTTTCCGATACATATCACATCATATCTGAATTCGGGTAGCGACTGTGAATTTCACTGATACGTCAATGAGTAGCTATGAACCAAGTCTTCCCATCACACCATGCAAGACAACTCATATGTAGACATATACTAAGCTAACTACCTAATTTTATAGCTTTCTCAAAATGGGAGGGACCGTCTTCACTCTTAGCTTCCCGTACTCTTGTGATAGCTATTGCCTTAGCCACCATAGTTATTGCATGAGAATGAAGTTACCTACCATGAACCGTTCACTTCCTATTCTCTACTAACTTGAGTCCGTTCCTTTGAAATTGAAATTGATTAAGAACGTTCATTGTCTTCTCCTCCTAACAGACAAACTCGGTTACTTGGAAACGTTCCTGAAAAGGGTTCTTTTGGTTCTTACGAAACTTGCTTCAATAGTTGCTCTAAGATTTGTTTTGGTACTACAGCTTGTGTGGTGATGGTTAAGTAATGGCCACAAGTGTTTTTTTATTTTGGTAATTTTTACATAATGATTAAAGCTCTAAAATTTTTTCCATAGTCATAATTACTACTCTCAAAAATGTAATTATCGACTCTTTTTTTTTAATCGCAACTTAGAATTACACTTAAATATAAACTTGTATTTTAATGAAATTTTTATTATGTGATACTTTATTTTGGTCACCATCCAGCCACGGTGTGATTCGCGAGGAACTGTGATTCATACGGGGGCGTGTTACTTAACAGGAATGGTCTCTCGTGAATTTACTTCTGTAAGCAACCAACAACCCTTGAGACACAGAGGTGTTTCATAAACCTTCAACAGTCCTGTCTGGTCTAGTACCCCCATTTCACCTCACCTCACTTCACCAGCTTCCTGAAATGGCAACATCTTCACTCTCTGTCCCATTTTTCACGAGTTCAATCATTAGCACAAGAATTCATAGTTTCAGAACTGATCATAATAGCATCCATGTTAAGAAGAAACAAGCTTACCCTCTTCACAGGAATGCTGGAGCTTCAGCTTCTTGCATGGTACTGCCAATGAGAACCATGAACAGCCAGACTTCTCAGACCATCTCGTCAACATCATATAGAGACACTTTGACGGAGAGGGTGGAGCATAATCCCATCGACATCCTTGATGGAAGATTGATTCATGACAGAAGGATTTACAGGCAAAAAGTTACCATTAGATCATTTGACATTGGCCCGGACCTTAAATTATCTCCTAGAGCCTTGATGAATCATTTGCAGGTTTTGATGTTGTTGGTCTTTTTTTTCCCTCTCTCTCTATTAATAGGTTTATATGTTGTTGTATGTTCAATAATGAAAACCTGTCTTTTGTTTTTTGCAGGATACTACACTTAACCATCTGCGGAAGATAGGAATACTGGAGTATGGTTTTGGTTTAACTGCAGAGATGGTTAAGAATAGCCTTATATGGGTGGTCTCTACTGTGCAAATAGTGGTGGATTGCTATCCAGCATGGTAATACGAATAATTTTGATTTAGTTCAAGGTTTTAAATTGCAGACTCTGATTTTCTATTACGCGCTCATGAATTGCAATAAATTATGTTAACGATTCGGACTGTTACCGCAATATTGCAGTCGCAATTTAAAACCATGATTTAGTTTTTACCTGCCATGTATCTTCCATTCTTGAGAAGGAGTTGGATTTGTTTATGTCTACATCTACGTGAAAACTATTTCTAAATGCTCAACAAAACAAGTCTGCCAACAACTGGACATCCCTAAAGAAGCTGACAAGAAACTGCAGTGGTGACTTTCTTTGGCTCTAATCCTCATTTAAATCTGGAATCATTAATTAAATCGAACTTGTTCAAACTAGATTAATCTAGAATGTAAGCATATTGAAATAGCTTCTTTTAACTACAAATCACAATCATTCATAGTTGATTTTCTTGTTTGAAGGACTGATGTTGTTCAAGTAGATACTTGGATGTATCCAGTAGGAAAGAACAGTTATGGCCGTGACTGGCTTATTCGTGATGACAGGACAGGACAAACTCTGATTCGGGCAACCAGGTCAAGTTCATTCTACCATTCCACTTTTCATCAAGCTTATTGATTAAATATCTCTGTGAAGTCTAAAGCTCCTATAAAATAGTCTATAGTAAATAAGCAAATTCTGATACAGAGACATTATTGATGCAGTGCTCAATTAATGATGAACAAGAAAACCCGAAAACTTTCAAGGTATACAAATGAAATCAGGGAGGAGTTTGCACCTTTTATTCTGGTGGACAATCCTATCATGGAGAAGGATAGCAGAAGAATCCCCTCCTTTACTGCTGATACTGCAGTTTGTATCCGTTCTGGTTTATCAGTGAGTCTTACGAAACAATTTATCATTTTTCATGTACTGGTGTTTAGGAGTTATGCCCTAATTGTCTTAAAATGCAGCCTGGTTGGAATGACATGGATGTTAATCAGCATGTAAGCAATGCCAAGTACCTCGACTGGATTCTTGAGGTATTATGCATTCCTGCAAAGTATGAAAGTTACTTTTCAAGTGAGTGAACCACATGAATCCGTTTATTATGTGCTTACAAAATATAGAGGACTGTTTAGACTTCGTTGAAGATGCAATATGAAGTATATCAGCAATAGCCTGCTTTTTCACACTGATTGGCATGATTGGTATTACATTTTTTTGGTTTAGCTTACTGGCATTCTGCTCATTTCATGCACGTAAACATTGAAACAAAAAGTATTTCTTGTTCTTCCAGGGTACTCCTCATTCATTAATGGAGCACCATGAGCTTTCTGCAATGACGTTGGAGTACCGGAAAGAGTGTGATGGGGAGAGTGTTCTCCAATCCATGTCAAGAGTTGCTAGGAATGACACCATAGCTAAAGATATGGTGGAGTTGGATCACTTGCTTCATCTTGAAAAAGGATCAGTAATAATGAAGGGAAGGACACTATGGAGGTTGAAAGATGTCAAGGACCCCAAGACTAAGAGTCAGACACAAACTCACTGATTAAACACGACTATCAGTACTAGAATTTCTAGCTCTATGCTATTCATACCTCGAAAATGTTGTCCATGATATAAGCAATTCATCTTCTCTTAATCTTTACGAACAAAAAAGTCAATACAATGCATTCACGCAACAGGAACTCCCTGGCTGCTGAATGAAACCTCTGAATATTGTTACTCCGGATATTCCTGTAGCTCAGCAGCTCTTATCACAACTAAATAATGCCGACCCTAAACCTGATGTCAGTAAAATTCTGGGGCTAAAATCCCCAAAAATAATCCAATTCAATTTAAATTAACAAATCTACAACAAATTCAATAACCCACACAAGCTAAACAAGAAAACACCAATCAATCAATCATAAATAGCATTTTAACACACAAAACCCCACCTTGAAAAACTCGGAATACAGATAAATTTTGACGAAAACACGAACACAGATCAATTTAGACTTACAGTACGA
The DNA here is from genome assembly GCA_026546855.1 of Erythroxylum incrassatum. NCBI lineage: Eukaryota > Viridiplantae > Streptophyta > Magnoliopsida > Malpighiales > Erythroxylaceae > Erythroxylum > Erythroxylum incrassatum. The sequence goes on along the minus strand of JANVCL010000005.1, from coordinate 2,634,030 downwards.
GTCGGATCTCAAAATCTCTTAACTTGCCTTAATCTCACTTTCGGTGGAAAAGCAGAAATTTATAGGTTTTGGTGTTTAAATTGGAAGGGTTTTGAACCCTAAATATTGGGAATTTGAGATACGGGCCTAATAAGTTACGAGGACCTAGGCTATCAAAACTTGTCAACTGTTAGCCCATGGGCCAGTACACTGAAGACAGAAGCAATCCTCGTTAAGATTGTGCCATGTGGGTGATTAGGGACCGCTAGATTGAAATCAAGCCCAATGGACCACCTGATTCAACAAAACCAATATTATAATCCACAACTCCATGATATCTTGTTGTTGACCATTTTGTTAGGGCACCATGTGAACCGCATTATTGTACGGACTTGAGGAGTTGAAGGGCCCATTAAGTCTCTTGAAATCACTTGTTCCTATCCTGTTCAAATTCATCTTAACCATATATTTATATAAGTTCTACATAAATGTGTAGATGAGATGAGTTGAAACAGAGTAAAAATAGCAAAAATGTAAAAGGTGTTCTGATCACTAGTTAAGTTTTAAAATTTTAGGGCATTTTGTTAAAAAGAAATGGTGATAACAAACTAAAAATTGTTAAACGCTTTTAGTTTTGGTGTTTTAGTTTTTAATTTTTTTTTAAGTATTCAATTTTTAAATTTTTTAAAATTGGGCAATTTTATTTAAAAAGTTATCTTTATTAATATTTTTTAATATGTCTAATAGATCATCATCATCAACATCAACAGCATCACGTGAAATTTCGTTGAAGTGCGAGGTTCGAGGAACATGTCTAATAGAGTAATATAAAAATAATTTTTGATGAGATTAAATAACTTGTGACAAATATATTGATGGTCATATAATTGATATATGATTACATATTTGAAGATTAGAAGTTATATAAAAAAGAAATACCAGTCTTTATGTTATATTGTGAGTTGCATCAACAAAATATTAATATAGACAGTCTTTTAAATTGAACTTTTTAGTTTTTAAAAGTTCAAATACTTAGCTGAAAATTTTTAAAAGTTAAGACACTAAAATTAAAAATAAAATTTATAAAAGGGCAACCTTGATAATTTATTTTTTAAAATACTTTTTCATTAATCAATTTTAAGATTTCATTTAACATAAAAAAAGCATAAATGCTTATGAATTGATTATTATAAACATCTCTATTGAGTTGAGGTAATTACTACAATAAAATTTTAACAATAAAATTTTAATAAAACAAAATACATGATTCTATTTAGTTATCATACATCAATTATATTTACTCTCATTCAAATATAAGTAAAAAAATATTATACAACTCTTTCAATGTTTTATGTTTTATTAAAATAAGAATATTTTTTATGATGATAATATATTTTTAGTCTATCATTAAAAATAAACATTTTCTAAACTTAAAGCATAAATATGACAATGTCTGCATCATCTAATCACTTACTCTTTTATTTTTATTTTACTTTAGTTGCTTATAAAGTGAAGAAACTAACCAATCAACACCTAATTTGGCATATTCTTAATGATTGTCAAGTTGCCAAGAAGGTTTGTTAAAAAGGGTTTCTTCTTATCACACTTCTCATGTAATATTATTGTTTTTTTGGTGAAAAGGAGAAACCTGCAATTGTTATTATTTAGATGTGGATTGAGTAAACTTTCAAATTTACACAATAGCCTACAAATCACGTCAATCGGATACTTTACACTAGGCAAGCTCTGTACAATAAGCTCGATCGAGAGAACGTAAGTAGAAGATTTGAACACGTGACTTTTTAGCCCGATACCCTCCCACTCCACCAACTCGACCGTCCTTTAAAAGGTATAGTATTATTGTTATTATTATTAAAGACACAAGTAGTTAATAGTCCTAAACATGAGTTGTCTAAATGTAACAAGTTGCAATTAGTATATCTCTAAAAGTCTCACTCAATTGCCTAACTTCTCGTAAGAGTTCGTGAACTTTTCTCCAACCCTACTTGATTGTCCCATGTATAGCTTGAAAAGAAGCCACATTAACCATTCTTTTTCTTTGTTGTTCCTTTCATTGTTTAGGAACAATCATACCTAACTTGAACCATATCCAAATACATAAATTTGAAATTAAAATTTTTTCAATATTTAATTGAATTAGTAAAAGAAATTCTTTTGGAAAAGTCTGGGTGTGAAATGCTTATTTATGTTATTATCTATTTTTAAATTTAATTAATTATTTAAACTTTTGAAAATGAGATAACTTAATTTAAAATATTATTTTTATTAATATCTCATTAATGTAACTAAAGAAGTATATTAATACTAATATTTAGAGAGGTTATATAATTATTGATTTTTGTAAATATGATTTTTGAATTTTCTGTTACAAACAAGTCTATGATTATAATATTTATTTAATTTTAAAAGATTATAAAAAGAAAAAGATATGTTTAAAATTTTACAAAATTAGATAAAAATATATATTTTTTAAAGAACAATTCAACTTCAAGGATCGGATCCTTTGAACTTTTTGCTTTCGATTGCTCGACTTATTCAATAAAATTGAACAAGCACTGAATTATATGTCTGACAGTACTTGAACACGCTTCTTCTTCCCCATGTCCCATTCTACTTTTCGTTCAAACGCTTCTGGTCTCGCTGCGAGTACAGTTAGTCAATTACTCTGTAAGGTTTTATCACGAACTGATGTATGTCGTACGTTAGACCAGACATGTCGTGTCCCGTGTGTGATTCACATGCGTGTAGGTCCAGTGCACCAATAAGATCCAACGGTCCACGCGACACGGTCCATCAATCCATTAAAGATGGTCAAACGTGTGATTTATACTTAAAAATAAAATAAATAAATAAAATTTTATAATTATTTTTAATTAATATTATTAAAATATCACTAAGCGATTTGGTTGAGAAACATATCTTTATGATTTGGGTTCCATTGTCTAGGCTAGGCATGGATAAGCGTGTACGTGGCCGAAAAGCCCCTCGACCTCAAGAACAATATGGGATCCAGTGTTGTGACGGTGGCGACTCCATCACGTGTGACCTAAACTGGGTCCTTGCCACGTGTCTCATTGCCTTGTCTTAGCTCAAGGAAACATATGCTCGGTTGTAAAGGGACATATCCTTTAAACTAACACACTTTGAATTAGTCACCTGTTGGCAACACAAACATATCTACAAGCATATGAGAATTTACAGGTAGAGACTAGAGATCATAAACTATCAACTAATTTAACCGAATAAAATCATTTGTTTTGTGTTAGAATCTCATGCAACTTGCAATTAACGAGCATATTAGTTAAACATGAATGTTAAAGGATTAAAAAGTAAAGCGATAGAATTTATTTAAGCTATTTTTATAAATTTAAATAATAATCGGTAAAGTTGTTTTTTTGTGACCATAATATCAAATGTTTAAGTTATAGAAATAGCTTCTTGTAAAAATATAAAAGAAAGATTGCGTACATCATAATACTATTCAGGCTCTCGTAAAGTAAGGAGTTTTATGAATTCAGTACAATGATTAATCATTAATTTGAAAGTAGGAGTGAATTACATACATTTTTAATTTTTTTGATTAAAAATGGAAGTTAGTTTCGGTATTTGGACCACTTTTTGATTTTACCAACTAACTTAAGGAATAAGTGGTGGTCCATGTATGGATGTTGTATCAGAATATATCATCTCATATTGCTGTCAATAGCTATGAAAACATCAAGTCCTTGGTGGTGCCAGTCATGTAAGATTGGGATATGGTGAATCTGGACTCCATGGGAAGAGCATCAATCAAGTCGAAACTGCTTGTGGAATACCTTATGTAGAATGTAATTAAGAGCAGTAGCTTGCATAGATCAATGAGTTAACTAGAGAGCTAAGCATATGATGGAATAAGTGGAGAGACAATAATTATAGAAAACTTCGAACTCAAAGTATCAACATGAACATGATATTTGCTTGTCGGGAGAGACAGAGTCGAAACAACACATCTCATTTATTTTCAGTTCTCCTCTAAAATCAAAATGAATCAGAAGCTACAATAAACAATAATGAATATCTTTAATGTCTATGCTTCCCTTCTATGGAACATTTAGGAGTCTAACCAATATAATAATAAAAGAAACTTATCTCAACTAAGTCAAATGCGGACATAAATAAACTTACGAAGGTTGTGGTGGAGTGGCACGGGCACCTTCATCCTTAACCAAAGTCTTAAATTCGAGTCTTGATAACGAGGTTGTTTTAAAAACTCGTGAGGGAGAGTTTTGTCACCAAAAAATGTTCTGCCTAGCTAATCTGGATTAGTCAATTATTCATGTAGCCGGGTGGTTTAACAAAAAAAAAACGTACAGACATAAATAAATTCAAACTGTTGTATCAAAAATTCCCAATGTTAATGGAGCAATATTAGCAAAAATTTTGGAGCAATTTCACCTGCTAACCATGTAAGCTAAGAACTTCATTCTAACGGTTTTCATAGAAAAAGAAGGAAATGAAAACTTTTTAAATGGCAAGTGAGAATGTTAATTTGCTGATTATAGCAATGCTTTCAAAATCGAACCTGAAGTTAAACCGGTAACACAGAAAATTTAAGGTTTAAAATATTCAACCAGGATTAGATTACTATAAAAGTAGTTAAAGATTAATAAAATTGAAGAATGTATAATATAATTGAAAAAGATTGTCTTTACTGATCGAAATATTTAAATATTAATTGAAAAACCAGATTGTTAAATAAAAATTAATTAATTTATAAAAAACTTATTAGTTTACAAAAATTGATTAATCAATTAATACACTGACCAGTTTTTAACAACAAAAATTATTAAACTAAATCAAATAGGAAATTTGAAAAACGAATAGAAAAATTAGCCGGTTTAAAATTTTCACAATTAAACCAATCGAATCGTTTGATTTTTAAAACATGAATTATGGTTAAATTAATTATAATCATTATAAGCATGTGACTAGAACATAGTGTGTTTAGTTTTAGTGAATACCGAATGATGCTCTTCCCTATCTTATTATTCCTTATAGTTAAGTCTGGTTGGTTAAGATCTGTTTATGGTTAATTACCTATTTAATATACTTATTTATATCATTTGAAGATGCACATGCAGAAGAGGCATCATTGGACGTATCAACATCAATCATGAACAAGATGTATCGTTCTTTATGTTGATCAAACTGAAAAGGGATTAGAATACAAAACATAGAGTTAGTATAGCTGTAGTAGTTGGTAAGTTGTGTCAAGCTGATTAGTAGCTAAACACTTGCGAAGTTGACACTGAAAAGAATTTAAACATGTCTTTAAACTCCAACTACAAAAATTAAAAATTTAAATAAGAAATGGATTTTTGGGTAATCATTTTTTTAAGGAATTCTTCAAGACATGAGAATCATTATTGATTTTGATGCATAAATGGCTCAGATACTACTTATTGAAGATTCCTGAACTGTGTTTCATTGTGATGTCTCTGTATATGTAGTTCGTATCATAATAATCTCATAAATTACGTTGAGTTGACCATAAATAGGGTTTCAATTTCACAAAACCTAACTCTATTTAAACATTAATTCATAACATGTCTTGGATAGTGACACTTGATTTATATACTTAGTGCCTGTTTAGATGGGTTTATACCAGTAGAGCTTTTGTCAGTAGAGCTTTCTTAAAAAACCAGTTGACTATTTGACTATTATTTAAAAAAGAGATTTTTTAAAAGAGTTTCATATAGTATACTGTTTGGCAACATAAAAATAAAAAGTAATTTTAATTTTAACTATATTTTGTTTTGTAATAAAAATTATTTATGCATATAAAAATTATTTAAAGTATACTCCCTCCGATTCATAATAAGTGTCGTTTTAGAAAAACGCACGTTTATTAAGAAAGCTAATGAAATTATAGATATACCTTTATTAATACTCCCATGAAGTTACCTCGTGATCCCCGTAAAGTTACAAATGGTTGATAAGACCATGATCTGTGTAATTAAGATGAGAGAGAAATTAAAGGTTAATTTTGGAATTATAATTATAAACATGCATACAAAGTCAAGAATGACACTTATTTTGAATAATTAAAATATATCTAAAACGACACTTATTATGAATCAGAGGAAGTACTATTTAGTTGTTTAAGTCATTTATTTGTTTCTTTCTTTTTAACCTCAATAGTTGATTTTAATTAATACTCTTGATTTGTGCTTAAAATTATACAAATTGGGATTCAAGTTTAGTTTAATCTAGCTAGCAAGAATGCTCTTAATTATTTTTTAACGTCGTCATGTTATGTTAATAAATATTTATTAAGATATTATTTATTATATTACAAGTTTAAATTAATTTGAATGAATGAATTAATAGTTGATTAGTGTTCATGATGCATTCATTACCTTTATGATTTTATCTAGAAATAATAAGTTCGCCAGGAATTATTTTACTTCAGTATTAAACAATTTAAAATTTTTAATTAAGTTATTAACCTTGAAAATGGTTAAAAATTAACAAAATTAATTTTTATTTAATATTTGGTATCTATGTGGATTATTTTTTTACACATAAACACCCACGCCACTCACCCATAACCAAATCTGTGATCCATTATCCATAACCCACCAATTTTAACCCTAAAATTTCTACCCTGTTTGGAAGACAAGGAATTGAATTCAAACTGATTTCAAGTTGACTTGTTTGTAACAATCTTTTTAGCATGAATTGAATTGATGTATGGGTTTAAACCCACCTCTCTATGTAAATTGAATTCACGCCATGAACCACGTGCATTGAAATCTAAAGGCTGTTGGTTTCGTTGTTAACATCAGAAACCCAATAATACCCACAATTTCTCAACCCTATCACAGCAGCAGCCGACCCTCTTCTCCTCTTCTCCCACGCACCAGCAGAGCAGACCAGACGACGCACCACCGGCCTCCCTTTCGTCCACGCAACACCTCCTCTGCTTCCTTTTCCTATCTCTCACTTTTATCTTAAAAAATTACTTCTTTATCTGTTTCTTCTTTGTTATAATAAAACATTATAATTGACGTTAATGTAAAGAGACCGTTGAATCTGATTCAAACGTCTTGTGAAGATTCATTCGTAGATAGGTGGGGAATGCGAATTATGATTGAATATAATGAAGATCCTCAAGTTTTGGTAA
>JANVCL010000005.1:2606336-2625010 GCA_026546855.1 Erythroxylum incrassatum | reverse complement strand
ATAAACGTGAAGATAAGTTTGTGAGTATTGTAAAAATCATGTGTAATACATAAAAGCAAAAGGGACTAAAAAGTAGACTCATTAATTGATCTGAAAAATTCACCCAAAAAAACTATTTGAGAGACTTTTTTTAGAAGCTCCAAATTTGAGCTTCTTAAAAAACTATATTATGGCTGCAAAAAAATGGACTTTTATGGCGGAGAAAAGTGTTTATTGACCTCTCAAAAACCTATCCAAAGAGTCACTAAATACAATAATCAATTATGGTCTTCCTTAATTAACTTGAATATCATCTTTAAAATTTTGAAGTAATTAAAATTCCTTAGTAGAAAATGTCACGAATTATTAACAAATCATGAATAATTCAATTTCAAATAATCAATTTGTACTTTATCTTTTTCTTTTCAGTGATCCTTAACACAATCCTATTCCTATATACAAATTGCTTTGCCTTTATTTTCAATGTTTATGTATACGAAGCAATTATTTTAAATTTCTAATAAATTATATTTGTATTGATCATAATTGTTACGAAAAATTATATAATTTACAAATTTCGTTTTCTTTTCAATATAAAATTCCTGAAAATTGCAACTGGGAAGGCAGATTCTTTCCAGCTAACAAAATATGCATGATGGAGTCCCAGAGTTACTTCCTGGACAACAACCCTCGACGCGTAGTGATGGAGAAGATGGGACCAAGTGTACTGTAGTAAAGCTGGTTTTGCTTCAATTCTCCATACATACACAAGGTCCTACCCATACACATATATATATACATGCTCTTCTACATGTATATTTGCCTGAATACGTTAAAATTAATCATCATTTTCATGTGGGAACCAGCTGACACGATGTTCAGGAAATGTTATGTAATGCACTCAAATAATTTCGATGGAATTATCAATTTTTTGTCTACTAATTTGTACTCATGAAGTTTCTGAATTTATGAACTAGGATAGCTTGGAGAGTGGTAATTGCAATAATAAGGATTAATTTTTACTCATCGATGTAATATCCTGACGTGTAATACATTCATGAAGTAATAGCCCAGACCATTCGCTTATAGATATTGTCTATTTTGAGTTTTCCTCAAGCCAAGATTCTTACAGTTTTGCTCTTATTCTCTTTAGGAAAACACGTTTATGGAGGAGAGGTATTAATACTTTTATAAGGCGTACTTCATTCTTCTCTTTAGTCGATGTGAGATCTCACAATCTACCCCTTAAGGCCGAACGTTCTGACTGACACAACAGGTTGAGAACCGGATCTGATACCACTTGTAACAACTCAGATCACCCACTCAAAGATGTTGTCTGCTTTGAGTTGCCCCTCAGGATTAATTTGTACTCATCGATGTATGTAATTATATTCATAATTACTATCTGAGTTCAATAAATACTAAACATATAAGAAAGCTACTCGTAAGGTTTGTGAGAGTGCATAATTAATTCTTCCAGATTATATGTTTAAAAGAACATAACATGACAATTAAGGGCTTAATCAATTTTGGTGTTTGATTAGTGGAAGAAGTCGTAGTAGTTGATGTAGGATTATTCAAATAGACATGCATACACTTGGCGAATATGTACTGTGTTCATATCAACTATAATTAGGAAGCACTTATTAGCTAAATATACATTAAGAAAACATATATTATAATAATCATGTAGAGATGCATATGTACGTTACAAAACAAAGTGTAATTTCATGTTTGGTATTTTTTTTTTTAGAGGACTAGTCGTGCCCTATTGTTCTTAATTTCAAAATGCCCCATCAATAAGGCAGATCACATGGCATGTTTCCATTACTACAAAATCAGACGGCCACGATTGAGTGCTTACCTTTCACCAAATCCTCAACAGCCGCACGATCTGTCCCATTTCAAACTTATGGTGCCGGTCATTTTATGATGCTTTTTGGAGGCATAAAGTCCCCTCTCTTGCCTCTCATGTGACCGACCGCTAAGCCCTGTTTGACCTGTCATTGTTCCCACCATGTCCTCTTGATATTTCTTCTCTTTGCATATATATAACAAATATTTTTGATCACTATGAAGATCACCAAACACTATATATAACATTCAATCTTGAGCCAAAAGCCCGAATTTGCAAGAAGATTTATATTATTACATACATACATACTCAATCATCACCTATCATCAACCACCAAACATAAGGAAATGGCAAAGGAATGTTTTGAGCTTGAAATCACAGAGCTAAGGCTTGGTCTTCCCGGAGGTGAAGGCCCCAAGAATGATAAGAAAAGGGTATTCTCTCAAGTTTCCGATGATGCAAACAGCGAGACTGGAGGCGGTGACCGGAAAGTCCAAACAAAGAGCCAAATCGTGGGGTGGCCACCAGTCTGCTCATATAGGAAGAAGAATAGTTTTAACGAGAAGACCCTTAACGAGACTTCAAAAATGTACGTGAAAGTTAGCATGGATGGAGCTCCTTTCCTCAGGAAAATCGACTTGGGAATGCACAAGGGTTATTATGATCTGGCTATGGCGTTGGAGGAGCTTTTTGGCTGTTTTGGGATTGGTAAGAGATCATCATTTCCTGTTATTTGTGAGCATAACATGTGCTTGCCACCATAGCCAGATCACCGTAAACTCATTAACATATACAAGCATTCCATAGTTATTGCAATTGTCGGTTAGAGAATTATCAGATCAAACCACAGTTTTTAGAAACATGTATATGGATTTATTCTCTAAACAATGCGCAATCAATGATATATGATAATGATGAGATTAAGATTTTTGTTAAAAAAGAGCTCGAAAATGGATATAGTTTTACAATGTTATCTAGTTGAATGTGAAAAATGAACAAATCGAAGTGACTTGCATAGATGAGTCACGATTCGATTTCTTCAACCTTGATGAGAAACCCTAGTTGTTGCCTGCTAAAAAGTAGCTTAACCAAAATCATTCTTGTATACTTTATATAGCTCAACTCAGTTTCTAATTATTCTTGTAACAAAGTAATATATAAGAAATAGTTACCCATGAAAGTACAACCCGTGAAAAATTTCACTGTTTTTACATAATAATTACAATAATTTTGCCGAGTATAGAACAACCATGGCCTGCTGATCATGATCTTGCCATAGATTGTGATTGAATCGTATAAAAATACCCTGAAAATTACTTAACATCTTTATATTTGAAAAAAAAACAAAGGGAAGTAGAAGTACAATTTTGAGAAAATGACCCTTCATGAAATTTTGTATCTTACTTACCCTTCCTTTAGTGACATTTGGTAATGACTACGAAGAACCATTTTGAATAATTGTTTGGTGTACGTATCTATACATGGGCAGGCAAAGCATTGAATGATGCAGATAGCTGCGAGTACGTCCCCATATATGAAGACAAAGATGCAGACTGGATGCTAGTTGGAGACGTGCCCTGGGAGTAAGTTCATCTAACCTACACCACTCATTTTGATTGATGGAATGCCATATCAAGTTCGTAATATATCTCAAAGTTTTGAGCATATAGTTATGTGTTAAATTCCAATTTAGGGTTTAAGAGTTTCAATTAATTAGCATTATAAACACAACCCATTAATGAAAAAGTAACTAAGAACTGTTTTACCATGAGGATTGTAAATTTCTGCTACAAAACAGAAGAGAACATGCGTGCACTTTCCAGTGAAAGAGCCTCCCACTTTCCTTGACACGACCTTAAGGTTGTTTTCTTGTTCGATACACGTAAATTGCAAGTGAAAATTTGACCCAAGTCAGTATCCAATAGACTCGGAACACAGTGTGTCTGGTCTCTTTTTATGTCCTGTGGTTCCAGGGAGGTAGAACACGTTTGTAATGATAAGTTCTTGAATCAGATTGTGATGATGAAAGGTGGCAAGCCATCAAACTTGACTCTCTAAAGTAGGTGTGGTGATCATGACGTTAACATTTCCCTTTCTTGGTCATGATTCATAAACATAATTAATCCCATAAAAGATTAGCATGAGAGGAAATTAACATAAATTAACCAAAACCTTTCGATATATTTTATTTAATTTTTTCAAAAATTCAGAATTAACGCAATGAACCCTTGATTAATATTTTCTTAAAAATGATATGTTTAAAATTTTGTTTCCTAAATTCAAAATTTGAATATATATGAAACATAGGGCTAGAACCATGTTTTCTTCACCTGCCTTGATTAGAAATCTTTAATTTAACTTTGCTCCATTAGGAGGAGGTGATGTGGGGATTAATCGAGTACTAATATCATATCAAATAAGTTTGATATTGGCAAAATTGGCATGAGAAAATTATAGCTTCAAACAAGGAATTTGCCTTGTTGGGTCACACAATTCACAAACGGCCAACACACGCAATGTTCTTCATTATGACATTGTCTGGCTGATGGTAATGATGTCCCCGAAGACCATACCTTGTCAAGGCAAGACATTATTGCATGGTTGGACAATTGGTGTGTGGCATTCAGTTTTCACACATGAATTTGATTTATAGGTCTACATAATAAATTTTAAATATTGTAACAGGATGTTTATTGAGTCCTGCAAGAGGCTAAGGATCATGAAGAGATCAGAAGCCAAAGGATTTGGACTGCAGCCGGGAGGTGTTCTTAAGGGAATTCTTAAAGATGATTGAAGAATTACCCAAATTTTCCCTACTGTTTAACTAGTGAACTTTTATCTGTAAGCATGTAATTTGTCATCAACTTATAATGAATGATGTAATTGTTTGAAGTTTAATTGGGATAGGACCCTAGATCAAGATAACAATATTTTATTTCATTTTGTTCTATTTTCCTGCATTTTGTTTTTATGTTTGTTTTAAAGTAACTTTATAGCAATATTAAAATTTCTTACATTATGATATTATCAAGTCTGAAATCTTTTAGTGCATTAAAAAGTCGTAACATGAATACGAAGTTTTTTTGAGAAAGTACAGGAAGAAATTAAACTCAGTCAAATAAGTTTATATATAATTAAGAATCTCCTATTTCGATTAAAAATTTTAAGTTATAAGTTACGAATCATATTTTTATATATAACTTAATTTAACAATTTCATCAATAAAAATATTCATATTTTAAGTTTAACTTTTAATAAAAATTAAAATTTTAATGAAAATTGTCAAGAAAACTAAAACATGATAGACTTTTGATCTTCAAATACACAATGGAGAGTAGTTTTCTTTCAATTTTAACATTAATTATTTGATATCGATAGAGTGAGCCCTACTTTCGAAAAAAGTTGGAATGGCAGATGTGATCAGTCCATAGTTTCTAGCCACAGTTTTGATTTGTTGTAATAAAAGAACTTGTCAAGCTAATCTAAGACAAAAAAGATCAAAGTCAATGTCACTACAATAATTAGAAAAAGAGAATAAAACTTGTTGAAGTGATTGAGAGGAGCATTTCTAAGACAAAATGTTTATGTTCTTATATTCACATTTATGTTTAGGGTGTCAGATTCTTTGGTCCAATTTTTGTAGATCTACTCTGTGCCACTGTATCTGATCCATTTATTTATGTGTCCCAACGTAAATAGATGGGTCAGATGCAGTGGCACAGAGTAAGTTCACAAAAAGTGAATCAGAGGATCTGGTCCCCATGTTTAGAGCATTCACATTGTACTACATGCATGTAATAATTATAGGTACAAAATCCTCGTCGTATTTACACACAACTAGGTATTCCTCAAACATTAAAAAAGAGAGAGTTGTGAAGCCAATATATAAGAATCGATCGGTCATAATGAATTATTAAAGATTAAGTGCTTGTTTAGATGAGTTTTTAGAAAGTTAATAAGTACTTTTTTATCATAAAAGTTTTTTTAAAATGGGTGTTTGATTATAAAATAAAAAATTAATTCTTTAATATATATGATTTTTTTGATAACCAAAATACAATTTTTTAAGAATCTCAATTTGACGTTTCTAATAAAAGTGCTTTTTTAGCTAAATTTTTCAGATCAATTAATGTGCCTATTTTTAGTCCCTTTTGTCCTTATGTTTTACACATAATTCCCACAATACTCACAAACTCATCTTCCCGTTTATTATGTATTTAACTATTTACTCAACTTGCATATTTATTTTGAGATTTATATAATATTATTTGGCTTTTTTATATGTTTTAATATTTATTTTCGATATTAGTTTACTTATATTATAATCTATATAAAAGATTTGGTTATATATATTTTGATTTATGTTTCATACGGTTTAAAATTATATAATAATTAATATATTGTGCTTTGCATTTTGTTTAATATACTTTAAATAAAATTTATATATATAAATAATTTTTTTCATAAAATAAAATATAGTTAAAATTAAAAGGTTTTTTTTTATTTTTGTGTTATCAAACAGTATATACTGTATGAAGCTCTTTCAAAAAAACTTTTTTTAAAATGACAGTCAAATAGTCAATTGATTTTTTAGAAAAATTCTTCTCATCAAATATCTACAGAAAAAAGCTCTACTAATAAAAACTCCACTGATATAAGCTTAACCAAACATAGGCTTAAAGTTTTATACGGTAGAAATTGTTTAACATATAAACTTTACTTCAAAGAATCAGGGATCGAGTACATATTCTCTATTATTGGCCAAACCAAGGTGCTTAATTAGGTGGATGGATTAAGAAACCATTAGCTAATTAATTAAACTAATCCTACCAATACAATACAAAAGATACATCGGTCCTTGGTCAACTATGCAGCCCTAACTTGGACTGTCTACTTTCAAGTAATTGAGCTTTTCTATGGTTTGTAAAACCAGCGACTCGTTAGGATTCTGCAAATGTTCGTTGCATGAGGTCGCTTTCTTTCTCTTGCTGGATTGATTCGCTAACTGTTTCACTAAAATATTAAGTTGCATTAAACAATAATACCCATTCTCCAATGTTCTAAACTCTTGCATTAAACAATAATCTCACATACACAAGAGATCTGGAAAGGTCTAATAATGCGCAGTTTTATTCTTAAATAATAAAGAGGTTAATTCTAAATATCTATACTATCGTAGAACTTCTTTAAATTGATACTCGGTAAATTAATAAACTCTCTAAGATAATATTTTTCTCCGGTCCCGACTTGGGCTACGTGAAAATTGAACAAATTTCGATAAGATAATATATTTTCAAAATACCCCTATATAAATATAGGATCCCATTAATATCATAAATTAATAATTATATAAACTTACACAAATATAACTAAGACAATTTAATGAAATATTATTATAGCATTGTTTATTTTTTCTTAAAATTTAAGTCTAGTTGAAGCTCATCTCTAACTTTTCTTATTGCATCCAAAATTTCTGGTGTTATGTATATTGAATGTTTTTAGTGAAAATACAATGAATAATATTTAATTATTAAGAAACAATGAACATTATTTATTAGTTTTCATTAATATTATGTACAATAAATTTATGTTTTAGATTCATTCAATTAATATGAAACATGAATTTTTCTAAGATACAATGCTTTTTGTTGTAATCAAAATTTAACTTCAATTAATTACAAAATTTTCTTTAAATTAATAAATATTAATTTATCGGTTAATTAATATCTCTATAAAATAATAAATATCATGATTCCAACAATATTAATTTATAGAGATTTTACTGTATTTCTAAAAAAATCAAAATTGAAGACTTACAAATAAATAATAATTTTGATAAATTTAGGGTATAATATATAAATAATTATCAAACTTAGAGGCTAAACTTAATTATGCTACCCCAAGTGGCCAAAATTTGCAAGTTGCTGTAATGAAATGGCAAGAACTATTCCAACCACTAGGCAAAAGAGCTATGTCTTAACAAATCAGAAAAGTTCAAAACCATAAAACATCACTTGGTCATACAAAATGGCTTGTCTACAAAGAAAGTTGAGAGCGATCAATTGTCAAATACCCATTTCTTGATAGCCAGAGGCAAAAAAGAAAGAAGAAGATTCCAAGTAATGTATACAACCAACAATGTTGTATCAGATTATAAGAAAGTTTACTTACTAGGGAGAAACATAGAGCAACAGAGTTCCAACAGCTAATATACAAAATCATGTAAAGGTTATCATACTTTTGGCTATTACATTATCACTATCCTGTTTACACAAAACAAGGTAAGCATCATCTGTAACTTCAACCCATGTGAGTGAGTGACTAAAGCTTGTGCATGAATTTGGTTATGAAACATCAGGCGTGAAGCAATATTCAAAGCTATGTCGTTCCAATTCCAAGACCTATATACAGTGCATCAAGTTCCTTAAATTATAAAGTGAAAGGCTTTTAAAGGTTCTGTCCTTTCCCAGTTTTCTACTAAAAATTATAATTATTTAACAAAATGCATTGCATAAACCTAATGAAGATTAGGTTAGGTCAGACATCAAACTATCAAACTGTTTTCGCTCGTGGACTCTAAGTGATCTTAAGTTAAACATCCATCTGTTAGAAGGTGAGATGATTTGAATTGATACTGCCTATGATAAGCAATAATTCGAGGGAGCAACCAAACTTCTTACATCAATCAGATTGTTAAGCTGTCCTCCCTCTTTTTCTCTTGTCAAAAACATAGTGTTCCAGAACAAAATGCACTTGATTGGCCCTTGAAATTAAAAAGCAAAATAGAGTCTTGCAACATTTATAATATTTCAATATCATCATCAAAATACCCGATCGAAGTCTCATTGAAGTATAAGATCTGAGGAGACCCGATAGTACGCAAATTTATTCATACCTAATAGAGAGATTTATAATATTTCAATATATTTTTATAAAAAAGTAAATACTTTTACTATAAAAAATCATAGTATATGATTTTTAAATGTTGTTTTTATTAAATTTCTATGAATATTTTAACAAAAATGATATTAATTAAGTAAATTTTAACTTATTTAACAACCAAATAATTTGATAAATTTTTAATATACAAAAATTTTAAAATTTAAAATTATATTAAATTTTTTTTAGAATAACTGAAACATGTTAAAGCTAATCCCTTTTACTTAGCATTCTCAAAAATTAATGGATTAAATTTGCTGTATCCATAACTCTATACTAATTTCATTTCATACGATTCTATCCACATAAATATACGAGATCTAAAAAAATTTGTGAACGGGATCATATGAAACATGATTGATACATAATTATGGTACAGAAGATCTTCTCCCAAAATTAACACAACTGTACCTTTTTCTTACTTACCTCAAGAATTTTCTTAGCAATGCAAGGAGGCGATGACCCGGCGATTCCGGTCAATGACGCCAGGATTGACTTGGAAAACCGCCGATGAGTAACCGGCTAACACGACACGTGTCGGCCAACAGAAGTTAAAAGAGCGAAACTGTTGAAACTTGAAAATGAGGAGGTCAGTATGAAACTGCCGACAACGAGACACGGTCACATGGATGTCGGGCGGTGGGGACCACACGCTCCAAGGAGCCTCCTCTTCTAAGTTATGGCTTGGGGCACATGAATGTTTCACGAAAAGGTTGACTTGCTCCTTAAGTACCCCGACATGTGGGTCCCACCTGTTTGGTTTTTTTCTTTTTTAAAACGCACCTTCCCAGTTCCCACACACGAGCACTTCCAAAAGGTGGGCTATGCTCCGGTGTGTGTGTTCCCCTCGCTTATTTACGTACACCTCACTTGATTCTCCTTCATCTACTCAGTCAGATCGTACTCAGATCATATTTTATGATTAGATGAAAAATATTTTTATATATCTTTTTAAAGGAATATTTTATAATCTTTAATAAAGTGAATAATAGAAGTCATATTTACTTTTGTTTCTTACTATATTTATTATAATTCTTATTATCATTATCTTTTAATTTTTGGGTTTGTATTTATTTATGTTGGTGATTGTAATAAATTAAATGGAATAAATTACAAAATCATTACACGTTTATCAAGTTTTATTTAATATAAAAAGAATTTATTAAAGTTTTTCTAATACTTATTTTAAAAATAACAAATTAAAGAGTGATTAAAATTTTAAAATAAATTTAATGTTATGTAAATGTTTATTTATTAGTTATATTAACAAAAATAATGTTTTGACTTGATTTGTACTAATTTGAAAAGATTAATTACTAAATTAAAATTTTTTAAAAAGTTAAATAGTTTTAAATATGAATCTCTTTATTTTAAATACAATAAAATATTTATCTTTTGTGTTTCGAAGCATTTTATTATTCTTTATACAATGTGAAGTTAAATAATTCGAGCTTTTTTTAGCATAAAATATTATAAATCCTAAGGACAAATAACTAATTAATTAATATAAAAAATATGAGTGATATTTATTAAAAGGTAAAAGTTTAGGATTAAAGAAGAAAAAAAAAACTATGGAGTAAGAGATTCACTAAATCCAGTGAAATTCTAGGCACGGAAGTACAGGATAATGCCTTCCGACCTGGACGACCGGGTCGGTCGAACGGACCGACCATCGGGCCCGAATTTCCACTCGATTGCTGTCACATGGGCAAATCACAACCGCTCTTTACATAACACGTGTCGTTCTAAGAGTGGTTGAATGATTTTGCCGGCGAAATCATAGCCCTACGTATATATTTTTGTATATATATCAACCCGCTTTAGGCTAAACCGCTAAAGTCATTGTTCACTACCTACACTTTTGCAAGTTGCAACCATAGCTTACAAGAAAAGTTGAGGTCACCGGAAAATTCCTTAGCCGGATTTCGATACCGTCGAGATGAATTTTAACGAGACCGAATTGACCTTGGGATTGCCAGGCAAGTCCAGGGAGAGTACTACAAATAATGGAGCCAAAGCTGGCGTGAAGCGTGTATTTCTGGACACGGTTGATCTAAACCTTGGCAGGTTTATCGACTGTGCTGATTCTAAGGATTGCGATGAGTTGGAGAATGATGTGTCGAGCGCTACGAAGTCTCCTGGGGCAAAGTGAGATTTTCTGGCTTCCTGCATGAATATGGAGTTGGGAATTCTTCAAAAGTCACGTTTAACGATGGAGTTTACTGATAATTTATTGGTGTTCGTGTATGTTCAGGGCACAGGTGGTTGGGTGGCCGCCGGTGAGAGCGTCAAGGAAGAACATGGTCAAGAGCTGTTTCAAGTACGTGAAGGTGGCAGTGGACGGAGCCCCGTACCTGAGAAAGGTTGATCTTGAGATGTACAACAGTTATGAGCAGCTACTAAGTGCCCTGGAAGATATGTTCTCTTGTTTAATCATAAGTAAGCGGAATTCAACATTCTCTTGTGTTCTCCGTGGTGAACTATGAATATTAATATACATTTTTTCTGAGATTCTGAAATTTCTTGGGTTAACTTACAGGGATTGATTTGAATCAGAAGAAAATAATGGATCAAGTGGATGGTAGCGAATATGTTCCTACTTTTGAGGACAAGGATGGAGATTGGATGATGGTTGGTGATGTACCATGGAAGTAAGTTTCCAGAGCTACCCATCAAAGTATTGAACCAGCTTTTCATTTCTTCTTCTTTTCGTGTTCTCATTTGTCAAAATTTTCTATGTTTGATCAGAATGTTTGTTGAATCATGCAAGAGATTAAGGTTAATGAGAAGCTCTGAGGCAGTTGGGTTAGGTAAGTTTTAAGAATTCTGTGTCTTGGAAATTGTTTTTTCTTCATCTATGATGGCAGAATTTTGATTACATTTGTTATCTTTTTAACTGATTCAGCTCCAAGAACACCTTCGAAAGGGTCAAGCTCAGGTTGATGGTGGATGGAGATGATGAAGCCTTAAACAAAACATCCACAAAACTTTTTTCTCGAATGTACAGAGGCTTTTTGCCTTGTTTTTCTGATACCATCTGTCTTGTTTGTGACACAGTTTTGAGCTTTTATGTTTGGAAACCTATAGAAACGAATAAAGAGAAAGAGATGCCTGTAATTGATTATGGTGTTTGCTTAGTTCTAGCTGATACAAATACTAAAATTCTGGGTTTGTCTTCCTTCAAAGTTTTCTTTTATATAGAAGATGAATATGAAACTGGATTTTTCTTAGTCTCAGTTATGTATTTTACATCTATGTTTGTATTTGATATGAAGATGTTGTACATATTTATTCCAAAGCCTAATTTTGTACTAGTTTTAAGAGTCATTTTAAATGCTTAATTTCACTTGATTACATTCGAAAATTGAGTATCTTTAAGATTTGTATTTATGGTTCATTCGATGGAAGTTATTGTCAGGAATTCTCTAGATAAGAGTCAAAAAATGATTATAATAGCTTAACAAAGGGTGTTCCATGATCATTAAGAATAGAAAAGAAAGGTTATATAATATAATGCCTTGATATAAAGAGAAAGGGAGTGTTTTATGCAACTTGATGATACAATTGAGTATGAGAATCCATAATGAAGCTGAACAAACTCAAGAACTAAAACAGAACTGGAACTTCAGTTTATCGTCATTTTATATGACTGGAGCCTGTGAGTGCACTGCTGAATATTCTCAATCTTTGGGTTGATTTAGGCCCCTAAAGCCACTCAACTGGTAGCCCAAGTTTCATGAACTGAAGCAAGTTTGCTTCTGTGTGAGTACAAGGAGGAATATCGATCCAGAAGAACTGAGACGAGGAACTACTTTTTGAGCGTTCATAAACACTAAGCACATTATCTGACCAAAAACAATCTGGTAAAGTCTTGACTTATCGTTGGAGATGACCAGGAACTACTTTTTGGGTGTTCATCAGATTAAAAACACTAACTACATTGTCTGACCAAAAACAACCTGGTAAACTCTGACTTATCGTTGGTGATGATAAGATAGGTTAGCTCAAATTATTGGTCCAGAATAGTTTTGATTTCTGACGGTCATGTAAAACTATATATCCAAGAGGACATTAAAGGGTTTCCATGTGGAAGTTGCCATTAATGCATGTTTCTCATGGCTGGAGTGTTCTTTTTCAGAGAAATGAAGAGTCCTGCTTACTTCATCAGGATAAACATCCAACTGTCAACAATAATTTGTTGGGGCAGAGTAGAAACTGAACTAGAAACCTCCAAACTTACAAACATATCCAAATTTTCCTCCTATATATATGTGTGTTATTGGAGCTTCTTTCTCAATCTATCAAGTACCAAATTCTCACCTCAAGTGTAACAGAGTTGCAGAAATGGATCCCCCACCACCACAAGAGATGTCATACTTTGATCATGTCAAGAAACGAAATGATGAAAAAGGACCCCTCTATGCCTTGTACTGTTTCTTCCCTTTCTCTTGCTTTTTCTTGTGTATTCTTAACACAATTCTTAGGAGCATGTATTGTATAATGCAGGTAAAGTTATTATACATTGGTGATTCTGATAAATGCTTAATTTTCTATTCTGATGCAGATGTTTCGCTCTTTGTTGCTGCTGCTGTTGCTACGAGACTTGTGAGTGCTGTTTGGAGTGTTGCTGCTGCACTGGCTAGATCATTTGGAATGAGCATATCAGGAATTCCTTGTTTTTGACAACTATGCTTGTCACTACTATTGTTATTATTATCACAGTTACTATAATTTGTTGATTCCAAAACAGAAAGTCACGTAGCAGAGTGATGTTCCAGTTCGATGTTCTTATTTTCTTGTAAAAGTTTCTTCCCAAGATGCCATGTTTATGAGATTGTAAATCCTTGAAGAATTAATTTACTTCTGGGAATCGAATATGTGATTTAATGTACACAACATTTACAATTGAAGAATTTACATGTAGCTGCTCTACTCATAGGATGAAGATCAACAGCATGCGAATTACGTAATGTAAAACAAAATTGGGAACTAACCTAATCACTGAGAATAGGGTTCCTCCCTTCATCAATTTCAATCAGCAAGACATTCTCAGGATCTGATCCGTTAGGTCCTTCGGCATAGAGGGTCGGAAGGTAAGCCTTGTATGCAGGCAGGTAACGTGAAACAAAATCTTTAACCTGCAACATGTCCAAGAAAAAGCTTCAGATTAGGAAAAAAAAGTGCCTTCCATACAATGAAAACTGATGTAAAACATGTAATAAGAGAATAAAAAGATGGCAGATGAGCAAACCTCCTCATCGGACATCCCAGGTTTTCCAGCCTCCCTCATGGCAATCTCTGCCTGTAGAAAAGGAAAACATTAATCAGTGACAGAATCATGACACAGCATTATTTGAAGACACAGGGTGATCGGGATAACAAACAACCTGTAATCTCCACTGATATACATAACTGGGGTCCTGAATCTTGATGACTACCCATGCTTTCACAAATTTGTCCCATGCATCATAATAAGCTTCAAGATTCTTGTTTACTGTCTCCAGCTAAAAGTTGAACAGAAGTATAAGCAAGGCAGAATACCGAGAGGATAAAAAATAATCAAACGCTAATCATCCACAACACGATTTTCAAGTTCTAACCTGTGGATCAACAGCTTTGACAACTTCCATCGGAAGGGGCTTAAACCCAAGCATCCAACCTTCAAACAGCACCACCTAAAAGATTACCCCGGAGAATATTTTATTGAGACAGTGTCTTTTAGATATTTTATTTTGAAGATCAAACAAATCTATAGCTATCTGGTTGGAACTTGCATGTAAGAACCAAAACGATCTTTTAACATAAACCCAAGTTGTTATCTCGTTTTGTACTTTAAAGTATCTTTGGGTTCATGCTACCAAGGAAAACCATATTCACAAATTACAGGGAATTGTTTCTCTTCTGAGACAAGGATCATTGTAACAGAAATCTAACAATCTTGGTAGTCATTCTTACTGTTAATGGACCTTCGGCTACAGGCCACATTGAAGGATCAAATCTGTCACCCCTCCCGTTGAATGCCGACTGCAAAAGAGAAATAGATAACCATCAACAACTTTGAGTCCTAGAAACTGAAAGAATGTGAAGATCAAACTGAACTGTAATCTGCATACTTTGTCATATCGGGGTAGCCTCATCTTCATCCCTGAAAACTTAAGATGAAAATTAAGTCACGAGACAAGAGAAGCATAATGTAAAAGAAAAATGGTACTCTAATCAAAGTTCTAACCTTCTTTAGTCAACTTGCTCAGACCTGACAGAGCTTTAACTGAAAATAGAAGATCATGGCTCCCAGCATTTCCTCGGAGCTGGAGGAACAATACATTTAAAGAAAAATAATCAAGAACAAAAGTAGACATTTAGGTTTCACCTTTCCATTGCAGTTAAGACATCTCAGTCGGTTCCTTTACTTGAAATAAAGAACATATTTATCTCTACCTCAAGAAGTGCATTTCCAGGATTTGATTCTCTCAGTTTGGCCTGCAATTCATATAAATTCGCATCAGCACGAAATGAAGAAGACAAGGTAGATACCGAAAAGCTTACATGATTACCTGATCCTCTGCTGTCAAATAGAAATCATCTATTGATAATGTTGCTGACTTCCTGGAAGGGTAAGATACGTCAATATTTTCAGTTTTATTAAGAAACATAGAATCACCAGCAGGTATAACAACTGTGTACCTGCCAGTTACTTTGAAAAGATGATCAAGGGCAAAGACTAGTGTAGTCTTTCCACAACCTTGCGGTGCACTAAACCCAACCTAAAACCGAGAAAACAAAAACTCCAGAATCATAAAAACATGAACTTGCAGGTTATTAACATTCGCTGTGAAGGTGCTACTATCTTGAGGTGCTTTAAGTTGAAATGAGTAAGAGGCAATGAAAGTCTGCCATACTAATGATTGGTTAACTTAAATGAAAAGGAATGAGACCTAATGCAGGCACTCCTAGCAAAAGGAAGTGAGTACAAAATCACTTAATACCACTAAAGGAGGTATATCTTCACCATCCTGAAACTGCGATCTGTGCTTAGAAATCTTATCTTCACACCACAGGAAGACTGGTATATAGTAGTGATAGAACCTAGCTTTTTGAGCCTCTGTGAGATACAAATCATTCAGCTGAAATAGCCAGCACAAGTGCGAACCATAAGATATCCACTTGTCTACAGATTCTGCAATATTTTCGGGATTCAAACCCAACTTGCTTAGAAGAGGGCCTGAGCATATGAAATCGAAAAGGTCCTGTACAGAAGATACTTCTGCAGGTGATGCGGGAAATACTGGACGCTGCTGGGCCTTTGCCCACTTTTTGCTGGAAGCAGAGTCTTGAATTAAAGAATTCTCTTGAATCCATGAATGTCCGCTACCTGCTCACAACACTAAAAGAATGTAAAATTTAAGGAATTCAATAATAAGAAGTACCAATTATTGACAAACAAACATGAATGAGCAGAAGTATCAATTTTGACAAGAACCATTCTACACTTTGTTATGTGCCCGTGCTTGGGATCGAGTCCAAGGACGATTCTCAAGAAAGTTAATCCCTTTTCCCTTATTTACGATGGTTCCCTTCCTTGCAGAACCTATTTTTGGTGATGAAAAAAACTGGCAGCACTTGTCAGAGACGAGGTCTGCCGAGATTGGGCTAAATTACTCTACTTCTAATTAGCTAATTTTTATGATAACTTCTTCCTTACTTTATTGCATAATGTAATAGCCTTATATAGGCAAAGAAACACAAAAATTCCACCTAAACTAGGACTCCTATTCGAGCTGTTTTTTATTAACATAACTATAACAGAAACTAGTGCAAAAGTAATAGGGAAATAATAGACTTATACTAAAAATCAAATACTCCTCCAATAGACTCCTAATAAAATAGATTCCTAATAAAACACTTATCCATATCATCACTCCCCTCTTCGACATCGAGCTTGAGGTCAAGTTATGCCAGTGATGGTATGCAAAGATATCTCCTCCTCTTCTTTCTCAGAATCTGCCACCTCAATCCAAAATAGTCTCTTACATTTATGCCCCACCGAATAAGACTTGTCGCAATTGTAGCACAACCCCTTCTCCCTTCTTTCAGCCATTTCCGCTTTGGTTAAGCATCTTCCCATCGGGGGTGGAGTAGTTGCTATTCTAGAGGTTGTTGTTTTAGCCCCTGAGTTTATCTTACTTCCTAAAAGTGTGGCTGCATTCGCGCTGGTGTTCTTACTACTACTGTCCAGCTGCGAAGATGGCCATAAGGTGGTGTTTCGGCTGCTTATTGCCCCTTGGGTGTATTGCACCTGCATATATTGTAATTTTCTTTCACATGCTCTTGCTAAGTTCATTGCAACCCCAAGATTAACAGGATATTGCATCTCCACCTCGATTCGCAGCCCTTCTACCAACCCAGCCGTGAATAGATTTACTTGTAAGTCTCGTGGAAGCCCTATGGTTCGAGCCAACAGTGTTTGGAATTGGCGTTGATATTCTTCTACACTCCCTGTATGTTTGAGGCTTGCCAATTCTCCTACAGGGTTGTTGCTAAGGTGAGGGCCAAATCTCATATTGCAATGCTTTTTGAAAGAGTACCAAAGCATCCTTGGTTCTTCTTCTTCAAGTTGGAAGAACCCCAGTTGGGCCTCCCCCATTAAATGAAAGGTAGCCAATCTTACCTTCTCCTCCTTCGTTGTTTGTTGGCTTAGGAAAAACTGCTCACACCTGTGAAGCCAAACCAACGGATCTATCAAGCCATCGTACATTGGAAATTCCATCTTAGTATATTTAGGCACCATTCTTGCCCCGTTGCCCCCCATCGGTCCCCTCCTCCCGTGGTGGTGGTGATGGTGATGGTGATGGTGATGGTGCTTGATGCTCGCTCGATTTTGCGACTTCCAACCTTGCAAACATGCAGATAATCTCTGCATATTAAGCCTTTAATTCTTGCTGTCCCATCTCTAATGCCCATATCCTCTAATCCATTTGCTAATCTACCGAAGATTGCTCTGCAGCTGAATGGCCTATTTCGTCCATGAACTCCTGCTCTGATACCAAATTGTTATATGCCCATGCTTGGGATCGAGTCCAAGGACGATTCTCAGGAAAGTTAATCTCTTTCCCCTTATTTACGTTGGTTCCCTTCCTTGCAAAACCTATTTTTGGTGATGAAAAAAACTGGTAGCACTTGTCAAAGACAAGATCTGCCAAGATTGGGCTAAATTACTCTACTCCTAATTGTTGAGAATACCCACATGTGAATGTCCCACATTGGAAAAAGAGGAGAAAGAAAACTAACATATAAGCTTAGTAAGCTACTTCACCTATCGTCAATTGGTTTTAGAATGGAACCTCACTTGGACTTATATGTGGTCTAATTTCTCTTCTCGTGCCTGTATGCTCATTGCAAATTTAACATGGTATCAGAGCCAAGGAAAATCTTGGCCTACTATTTGCCCCAGAAGGTGGTCTATTATTTAAGCTCCTGGAGAAGGAATTAAAGTTTGCATAGAGCAAGTGATCTAGTAGTATTATTTACCCTAAGAAGGGGCCTATTTGACCTCAATCAGAAGTTCAGCCCTGATGAAGATTGTCTATGTACCTCTCCAGATTGCCCAAGTAAAAAGACTCACATGTGAAGGGAAGTGTTGAGAATACTCACATATGAATGTCCCATATTGGAAAAACAGGGGAAAGAAGACTAACATATAAGCTTTTTGAGTTACTCCGCCTATCGCCAATTGATTTTAGAATGGAACATCACGTGAACTTATATGTGGTCTAACTTCTCTTCTCGTGTGAGCCCGTAGGTTCATTGCAAATTTAACACTAATTAGCTAATTTTTATGATAACTTCTTCCTTACTTTATTGCATAACGTAATAGCCTTATATAGGCAAAGAAACACAAAAG
>JANVCL010000005.1:2588553-2606236 GCA_026546855.1 Erythroxylum incrassatum | reverse complement strand
ATATATTTTAATTATTAAATCAAAATTTATTTGAATATTTATATATTTTAAATTTAATTATATATAATTTAATTATATAAATTAAATTATTCATAATTTCATTGATAATTAATTTTAATTTATTAAATATATAAATATAATGTTGAATTAAATTATTCATAATTTTATTGATAATTAACTTTAATTTATTAAATATATAAATATAATGTTGAATTAAATTATTCATATTTTTTATTAAAAATTAAATAATTAAATAATATATATTTAAATGATAGAAAATCATATTATAAAAAACAAAAATAGGAAACAAGATTTACTTTTTATAATTTTCATAATTTTCGAAAATAAAAAACTAAAACTAAAAATTCAAATAAATAAAATTTTTTATTAAATTTAAAAACAAAAACAAAAATAGAAATTTTTGGTTTGGTTTGGATAAACAGTAGGACAGCCTAGCTACTGCCTAAGAAAAGAATAGCCACACTATAAGTGTTTGCTGACTCACATTCACATACCATATATCTAGAACAGATTTTCTTGTAATGATTTTTTTATTAAATTTTATTTACATATTTATACGAAATAAATATATAAATAAAATTAAGTAATACAAAAATGGAATACTTTAACAAAAATAGGTGCTCCAACTCCCGTATATCCGCAATTTCGAGTGAAGATAGTTTGTTACTTTTATCCAATACCAACCTTTTTTTGGGAATAGTTTATCTGATCCGATCGACTAATTTTTATTCTATTTTATTAAATGTGGAATAAATTAAGTTATGTTTCGAACACTATTTTCTTGCTAGGTAATCACAAATATAACGAGGGATGAAATAAAGTCTAGATTCTTTGTTCAATTTTACTCTATTTTATTCTATTTTATGAAATTTTTTTCGAGTCTCATGCTAATCTTATATAAAATCTACGTAAATAAATAATTAAAATTTATTAAATAAAATAAAACACGAGACTCTAATATAGATGTAATGGGATTAGTCTCGGATAAAAGCAGCAGACGAATCGGTCCCATTCCGCAATTCGCCACCTCGCCTCACTTTAACCGACTCATTCATTCATTTCACTGTGCCTTCTCTCTCTTTCGCCGGCGGACGCATCTATGGCGAACCATAACAAATATCTGCAGATGTTTGTGGATGAGACCACTATGTACAACAACATTGTACTGCCACATTTGCTCCCCTCCAACTGGTGGGCCCCGCTTCCCCACCTATGCCAGACTTGGCTTCGTAATTATCTTGCTGGAGTCCTCCTCTACTTCGTCTCTGGCTTCCTCTGGTGTTTCTATATCTATTACTTGAAACGCAATGTTTTTCTCCCTAAAGGTATACATCTATACATATATCTTTCGGTATTCTACTTCTACCTGCATTTTTGTAAACTGCGTAACAGCTCTTGTTTTCTGATTCTATGTTATTTATATGATTTGGGTTTTCTTTTTCCTTTCAGTGCCTAGATTTTGCCTTTGCTTTTCGTCTTCTATACTCTGATTGGATTTCGTTCTCTTCTGTTTTCAATTTTCTGAAATTTTTATTCTTCATTGTATTTGTTAATTTAGTTCAGACGTTACTCTGGAATCTGGGTTCGGTCAGAATGTGAATAATTTTTCTTTCTAATTTTCTGGTGACTTCCATAGATTTTCACCCCACTCTGCTTTCCTCTGATACATGTCTTCAACTTAGCTACTTTTGTCTTGCGGAGCTCTTGCCATAGATTTTGATCTGGAATACGGGTCTAGAATTAGTTTTGCTGTTCATAAGTTTGCAAACAGATCTTGCTATCTTTTATATTCTTGTTGTTAGCTTTTTGCGTATTTTTTTTCTCAACTTGGACAAATTATCTTGGGGAGTTCACACGCGGACATGTTGATGGCCTTTGCACGTGGTTCCTGATAGTCAATTCAATTATTGCTGTACTTATCGTCTGGCGTGGTTGGCCTGAAGTTGAGCTTTTTTTGTCGTCTCTTGCTCCTTACCATCTTTTGCATTTAATATGGCACCTGGTTTTTTAGTCTGGCAACTTGTTTTAATGGATTGGCTAAAGAAATTGGATTTTTATTTTTACCTTTGGCCCAAACGATATTCATATGCTTTGATATAAGAATTCAAGAAACTAGTCACTCTATTTTCTCTCCTGTTGTCATCGGGTTCATGATTTTCCCTGGCTCCAATATTTCTTTTTTTTCTTTTCTTGATATGTTTGTAATCTTTGTTTAGTCCTCAAAGTTTGTAGCTACGTTGGTCTAGGTGAATGGTTTTTAGTCTCACTGTTCTTCTAGCCGTACTCTGATGGGCCTCCAATTAAGCTTTTCTACTCAAGAAGAAAGAAAAGGGGCTAAACGATTAGAAAAAAAGACCAACAATTCCTAAGGTTGATACTGAAGGGCTGCTGTTTGTTATTTCTGCTTTATTACTTGTTTGTTTTATTGCTGGCAAGATTCTAGAAAGTTGAGATGGGATGGTTGTCAAAGTAGGGTGTCAAGTTAAGGAATATTTAGTTGGCACAGGGGAGTGGAAAGGAGGCAGTCATGATGTACTAGGATAGAAAATGTCTGAGAGAATGACACCTCTTGAATGTTGCCTGTAATTTCCTCCCTATTGATTTTCATCTGAATGAAGGACCTACGCTATTAACCATTTCTCTCCTGTTTTACTGGAGAATTAACAAATCTAGTATTTGATAGGCCTCTAGTTAAACTTAAAACGAATAGAAGAAAAGCCCAACAATTTCTAAGGTTGATATTGAAGGGTTGCTATTTATTATTTCTGCTTTATTTCTTGTTTGTTTTATTGCTAGCAAGATTCTAGAAAGTTGAGGTGGGATGGTTGTTAGAGTAAGGTGTCAAGTCAAGGAATGTTTAGTTGGCAGAGGGAGTGGAGAGTAGGCAGTCATGATGTACTACGATAGAAAATGTCTAAGGAGAGAATGACACCTCTTGAATGTTGCCTGTAATTTCCTCCCTATTGATTTTCATCGGAATAAAGGACCTACACTATTAACCATTTCTCTCCTGTTTTACTAGAGAATTAACAAATCTAGCATTTGATAGGCCTCTAGTTAAACTTTTCTACTCAAGAAGAATAGAAAAGGAGCTAAACAAATAGAAGAAAAGCCCAACAATTCCTAAGGTTGATACCGAAGGGCTGCTTTTTGTTATTTCTGCTTTATTTCTTGTTTGTTTTATTGCTAGCAATATTCTAGAAAGTTGAGGTGGCATGGTTATTAGTGTAGGGTGTTAGTTCAGGGAATATTTAGCTGGTAGAGGGGAGTAGGATGATAACCACTTATGTTTAGTTATGAGCCTCTCAAAATTTCCAGTGGATCACAAAACAAACAAAACACCCAAGGTCCAAAGAAGAGAGGAGCTATCGTAGAACAAACAAAACACCCAAAAGAGTTATATGTCCGTTGCTTGCTACTAATAAAAGATTGGCTATTTTTTCTTGAATACTTTAAATGGAGCTTGAAGCATAGGGACAAGCTATTACTTTCTTTTTGCACTTGTTAATTCTCAATAAACTGACTTTCTTTAATTTTGATTGCTGCATTGGATGTTACATAATAATTGACTGTTATCTTTTAATTCTCAATAAACTGACTTTCTTAAATGTATGAAGTCTAAATTACAATATAATTTCCTTTAGGCATCAAAGTAAATAGATTGAAATACATATAAATATCTAGGCAGAAGGATGTTGTTATGTGCCCGTGCTTGGGATCGAGTCCAAGGACAATTCTGAAGAAAGTTAATCTCTTTTCCCTTGTTTACGTTGGATCCCTTCCTTGCAGAATCTATTTTTGCTGATGAAAATGAACAGCACTTTTCGAGGATAAGGTCTGCCTAGATTGGACTAAGTTATTCTACTTCTAAGCTAATTTTATGATAACTTGTTGCTTACTTTATTGCATAACGTAATAGCCTTATATAGGCAAAGAAACACAAAAGTTCCACCTAAACTAGGACTCCTAGAAAGACTCCTATTTAAGTTGTTTTAGGTCCCTTAGAAAGGCTCCTATTCGAGCTGTTTTTTATTGACATAACTATAACAGAAAATAGTTCAGAAATAATAGGGAAATAATAGACTTCTACTAAAATCAAATACCCCGCTAATAGACTCCTAATAAAACACTCATACTCCTCTAATAGACTCCTAATAAAACACTCATCCATATCACACTTTTAGATCATACAAATACATGTTAACAACATAATCAGACTGCATATTTGGACGTGTCATAAGTCCGTCAAATTCACAAATAATTCTTGCCTTCAACTTTTTGCTGGCAGACCGCAGACAGTGTTCTAGAAAAACTAGGTCTGGTTCCTGAATGGAATCCTCATTTTAGCAAATTGTATGGTTAGCCATTAAGCAGAAATTGTGGACCAAAGACAGAATTCACTTTCTTGCTTCAGCAGACACCATTGGTGTGCTTTGCAACTTAGAAGCTGAATCCTATGACCCCTTGCTCTGTAGCTGCTCCTATTCCACTTCAATCTGGAACACTATTCTTGCAGATCAACTTGCTGCAACGGCAAAATCTAGTGCTGTGGACTTCAAAGGTCACGTTTAGCAACAAAGGGGATTATGTTTTATTTAAGATTGTGTTTAGCTGTACAGTCTACATGCTTTGGAAGGAAAGTAATTCTAGAATTTCAAGAACCAGAGAACTTAGTCTTCAGTTATCTCACCGGGTTAGAGATTTCTTGGAACAAAACTCATCTCTTATGATTTCTTGGAACAAGCAATCAATTTCACTCATTAGCCTTCATAAACCAACTTAAATTCAGCTTCTAAATTCTGGAAACCACACCAAGCTTATCAACAATATTTTACAAAGCTTTCTTAGCGAAAATTTTAGAACGGTAGTAAAACGAGTCAAAACATGTTTACATCATAATCTTCTTTTGCATTCATTCAACTTTCCCATTTCAAAAAGAATTAAAAAAAAGGAGAAAAAGACAAAATAAACTAGCTTAAACAGAGCAGCAAGTTAGCAATGCAATAAACGAATTAAGTGCAATAATCATACGAAACTAAATCCAAGTTGAAACTTCACCTGATTTTGAGAAATTTGTAGGCACCAGAAAAGGCTTAGAAGACAGGAGATTTGACTTCGATTTTGATTTGGTTTGCGTGAATAAAGAAGAGCGAACAGAGAGCTCGTGAGAACAAGATACTGATTGAGCTTTAAAATTCTGATAATTACAGTAGTAATGATCATGATTGTTATATTTGGATAAGTTAGTACGTGGCAATGACGATAGTAGATTCAAAGTCGCCATTTTTGTATTTCTTGGATCTCCACTTCTCTCTGGTTCTATCCCCTGTTTTCTCGCGGCAGCTTGCAAGCCAGCAAGCGAGATAAGTCTCCAGTTACCCAAGTACCTTGAAGGAATGCCACGTGTTGCTTATTATATTTTTCACATTTTGTCTTTTATTTTCTAAGAAAAAAACAAAACATGGATTGATTAAATATTTAAATACCTTCTTTTGTGTGTGGTAAAAACATTTTATTTATTTTAAAAATATTTTATATTTTGAAATTACTAATATATATATATATGGTATTAAAAATATAAAATAATTTGTAAACACATGATAAAATTTTTATAATTATTTTAATATAACTTTAATAATAATATATTATGAAAAAATAAATTAACAGAAAAGTAATAAGTTTTGAATATTTAAAAGTATATTTTTAATAATTTCAGACTAAAATTTTTCATTTTTGAAATAAGTAAAACAATATGAACATTTTATATTTTGGACCTGAGGTTAATATTAAAAAATTATTTTATTTAGTTTTAAGAAATTGTAACTATAAATTTGTTAGAAAATTTAATTTTGTAAAAATTTAAAAAATATGTGATACGAAATGAAAACTAGCAATTTACAATATTACAATATAGAAAACAAAAAATTTAAAATTTAAAATCCCATATATTTTTTCATAAAAGTTTTATCAAATAATTTACATAAATCGTATAATAAAAATTATTTTTCATTTTTATTATTTTATTTACTAATAAAAAATATATTTTTTCATAACTAGAGATGTCAAATTAATTTTAGATAGACTCCAATTCGATTATAAAAAAATAGACTCTTTCAATCTATTGACTGAAATTCTGATGTTGGTTTTCAGTAAATAAGGTTTTGGAGGGCAATGCAACAAGTTTTTAAGAGAAAAGATCAATATGGATAAGCAAAGACAGGATTATACTTAAAAAGAGCTGAAACAAAGAACAAATTTAAGAGACTGCTTAGTTACATTCACCACTGAAACTTGAGAGAGAGTTTGTGCTGAAAAAACATTGGAGCTGCAAAGAAATTGTATCTTAGTGGGATGACAACCTCTTCCTGAGATTGCCTGACACAGGTTGGAAATACCAAACCTGACAAAAGAGCCTATGAACAAAGAACTGGGGGCCCAAAATATGGGGCAGATTACATATTAAACAAGGTCAAGTTCTAGAACAATTATGACCTGATGGAAGAAGTGATAATAATCTAGAATGAAATTTGTTTGAGAAGTGTTAAAAAGTGTTAGCAACTGCTCTTGACAGTGTAGATTCAGTCATTCTACCTTCAAAAACAGGGTTGCAAGTAGTTCTGGGGAAGTCAGAGCTGCAACAGATTTGAACTGTCAAATAGAAACAACAGGTTAGCAAATGCCTCACAAGAACAAAGGAAATTATGCAGAAACTGGACTTGATACAAACAACGACATTTTATGCTCAAGTGAGGATGCACAAATAATTGTGAAGTTGAGGCAATCATGAACTTCTTGACTTGTGTTACCATCTAAGGGAGATACCTTCTGTTGCTTATACTTCATCCTTACAGCATTCAGAGGACATCCACTGGTTCTCAATTGTTGATCTTGAATTGCATGAACAGTAGATTTAAGGTCTGATGCCTTGTAAGAAGAATAGTGTTCCAACGTCGGATTCTGTCAAAATGTAAAGCAATCTCAATAGTTTGCTCTGGAATCACATACATTATCAAGGATCAACTAAAGGGAGGAAGAATGCTGACCCATGGGTGGCTTGTTTGATCCAGTGTCCATCTAGCTAGAAATACAGCTGATGCAGCAATAAGTGAAGGAAGGAAATTCAAGAAACTATACTCCACTAGTGTCAGTTCTGCTAAATAATCAGCCAAGTACTCCAACTCATAGCTAGGGCTCTGCAAATACAAAACCGCGAGTGAAGTAACATCTTTTGTTCATTTTACATAGGATTTACCTACAGAATAATCAAGAACATCTGATATGAATCAACAAAATTACCTTGTAACAAGCCTGTGCTGCACGTAAAAACCTCCTACAATTACAACAACAGCATCCCAGTTTAGTCACCATTGTTGAAAGGAGTGAAACTGTCAAAACAATAGGTCAACATTTGCTAAATATTTTAAGTACCTGAGAAATGTTTTTGTAGTGGGAGCAAATATTTGAAAGCCAAAATATTTCAGCACCTGAATTTCCATTGCTATCACCTGTGCTTATACTGGTCAGGAGTGCAACTAGTACTCCAAAGCGGAGAAAATTAAGTAAACAGCTTGTTGTGCAACAGGGAATTTCACATTATGGTTTAGTTTTCAAACAAGACAAATTCCATCCTTGATTTTCATATCCTGTATAAATTTGTGCAAGCCATACTCAAAACTATCATGCAAGTCTGAACATGCTACTAGGCTGTCCATGTAGAAACAGGTTCAAATAGATCCATTGTATATTCATCCTTTTGATGTCCACACTATTGGATTCAGTCAACAAGTTCAATCGATGTAGATTATTGACACGTGATTGACACTCATGAAACCAACAGCACAAGGCTATCACAAATTTATGATTCAATCACAAGTTTAATTTCTTGATGTGAAAGACGCTTCAATATCATTCAGAACCTACAATTTATCAATGATGATGCTGCTCCTGAAGCCTTAGAATCAAGCTTTAACAAAATCATCATCCATGTAAAAGGAAGAGAAATCATATCTCAGCAAGTTGTGACTGTTATACGATCACATACCTCCTCTTTTGTGTAGGTGTTGTCAGTGATGAAACAAAAATCTTCCACACGTGGCGCACAGATCTCTTCATACTTCCTTCAAGATATAGATAAAGTACATCACAAAGGGCTTAAAAGTAAACAAAGATGAATACACGCAGTGATGGGCTGAGCAGGGCTTATGGATTATACAAATGCATATGTGTCTATGTGACATTGTATGTCTCTTCAAGAGGATCTTCTTTTGTTTCTAGTCCAATCATAATCATTAAAAACTTGAGCATTCTTCAGTGCCAATGATGAATTTAGCAATAGTTATTAACTTTAGGACTTACGAGGCAATCAGCATGCATGTGATACCCAGCAGTTGAAGTCTATGTCTTTCAATATAGTTTTGAGAGAGGAACCAATCTATGAGATATACAGTGAGGTAAAGCGTATCCGGCACCAATTTATATTCCTCAGATACCTGAAATCAATATGGATTAATAAAACAACAAGGATTGTTTAGTGATTTTTTATGAGTTTAGGTTAACATATCAAAACTAATATTGTAATGGCATTCTCATTCTGCTTGACCAAGATAAACACTTCAGAAATAACCCAGAACAAGCAGGGAGAGATAAGCAGGTCTGAAAAATTAATCAGCAGTTAGAATGAACACCCACAATAGATTGTTCTATACAAGTTTCCAAGTTGCCTTCCCAGAAACTAGAGAAGATACTGAGTATTCGTGGACCCAACTCCCGTACATTATGTTGACAGATGTGAGGAAGAGAAGGATTTTCAGTAAGAAACTATGGCACAATATTATATCACAAAAAGTATTCAACAGAGGACATATGAGAGGAGGCATTAGTTGCAGCAAAAGGTAGGTGATCAAAGTAAACTGACCTCCACAAGCCAATCAACTAGAATCCCCCGCATGCTTTGACTGATGTCTTTCTGTATTGTTTCCATAAATGTAGGACTAGGTCTTCTGGCGAGCTGTTGAACAAATTAACGAGGGGGGTTAATAGTAAGTTAACATCAGTATCATGCTCAGGAAATTGGAGCGAAATCCAAAATTTACAATTCATCTATCATGATGAATGAAAATGCATCATGCTTTGATCAAGGCAAGCAAGTGTATTACCATGCATAATGTATTGAAACCAAAGGAGCTTCAGATTTCTTGAATTTAGTAAGAACTTTTGCCTTGGAGAGGACCAAGTTTGTACCTTGGAAACTGACTATTTATTTTTAAAAACAGAATTTGAAAAGGAGAAATGGGATTGACAGCACGAACCTCAGCAACACGTAAATTACTATAGATATCAAGAGCATAGAGGCTGCAGAGTTGAGGATCCTTTTCATCACAGTCAATGTCTGTAAAGTCCATATCACTTGATGTTAAAGAGCTCTTGAACAGACTACATTTCGCTGCTAGTAACACAAGAAAGTAAAGTGTCACCACCTTTTATGAAGCCATACAGCAGAAGAAAAAATGTGCAGTTATTACTTTAAAAATTATTTCTAGCAAAATTGTGACCCATGATATTTCCATTCACCTAGTTATATACAATGTGAAGTTGTTGATAAGCTGAAGCCAAAATCCTAAACAGAAGAGGAAGGAAGTTAAAGGCACTGAAAGCATGTCTTGTGGTTATTCAGACTTTTTAGAGAGAATTTGTAGTTATTCAACAATGATAAGCCATACCACGATTACAAACCATCTTTGAGGCAACTTTTTCATGCAAATTATATTTTTGTTTACCTCTTTCAAGTATTCAGAAAAAAAAATCCAAAAATCACAGGTAGATGAGAAGGAAATTCACAGGGGACATGTGTTACAGCATGTATCTTAAGGATATTTTACTCATTCCTGACGCAGTACATCAAATATATGAACTTCACATGTAGATTTTCTAACTTACCCCCAACTGATTGAGGAAATAAAAAAAACCAAGAAAACATGTAGATATATTTGTTAGGTTGCCAATTTTTCATTAGGTGGGAAAGAGAAGAGAATGTAACCTATCTTCGGAGGACCATGCGCTTCTAAAAGCACTCTAGAAGTCTGATTTTGAAGCAGGTTGATATCTGTGTCCAACTCTTTGTTCAATCGAGAAGCTACCTCCTTTTCCAAAGTATTAGAACTTAAGACCTCTGACTTGGGTTCTTCTCTTCTTGCTTGTTGAATAATTTTTTTCTTTGATTTAACTTGAAGATTCGCAGCAATTGAAGGGGCCACTTTGGACACTTTGAGCACACCTTTCTTAGCTTGCTTGTCATGTTTAGCCTTTAATCAGCAAAAGAGGTTCAGATTCTTAAATGTGAACTTTTGAAAATTCAGAGGGAAGTAAAACCAATTTTGACTTCAAGTTAGGCATTTCAAACACATCTGACTGTTAAGATTACATATTTGAACATGCAAGCATAAGAAATGGTTAAAATTTCCTCTTATTTTCTTTGTCCCAAGACAATATCATTCCTTGTATTCGATTCGCCAACTGAAACATGGTAAAAGATCATGTCAACATTCAAACTACATACTGAAATTAAGGTAAGCAAGTCAGATATACAGAAGTGTTATGCTTTGGTTCCATTTCGTTTTGGTCAATTCTAATAAAATTGATCAGAAAATAAGTCATGATTAAAATGATTTAGAAGCCACAGCAACAGCAGGATAGCAAATCAACCTGAAGTTTAGCTGTCCTGAAGCAACTCCTATAGGTGCTGTCACAGCAAACATTTGTGACATCTTGAAGGACCGCTCTCTTCTTATACCGAACAAGTACATTTTCATTTGCTCGAGCATTGTTCTCATCCAAGGCTGCTCTTTTCGAATTTGGTCTCCAAATTCGCTTCTGATCTTGTTCTGCGGGTGCCTTAGAAGGCAGCAGCTTGCCAGATGCACGCAAGGCAGCTGTTCTTGCCCTTGTCATTCGGCCATTCAGCTGTCCAACATTAACAGAAACTGCATTTTCCTTTCTCATATTTACAAATCCTGTAACAATTCGTTCAAAATAGACCAGAAACCTGCAATAGAATCACCATATCAACAAAAACAATACTACAACTATACAAAAATTGTAACAATATCACAACACAGCAATCTTTAGAAAGAATATTAGGGTTTTGTTTTGAAAGATATTCATCAAAGGGCAACCCTTTTGATAAATTGTTCTATGACCTGGAGATGCAAAATGAACGGTAACATGACATAGATACAACTATCAACTTGTGCACTACGCAGAGTAACACATTGGCATACCTAATAGATCAATTGGCCGTCATTGTTTAACCCAAAAGAAAAGAACATGATGCAATTTAAAGCGTAACCCTTAACATCCTCAGAACAGAACACCAAGACAAGAATTGTCGGGTCATTGGATGTTCAAATTCGTTGTTAGAAAAAGCTTCACCCCACCTTTATGCAGAAATTTTCTATGGAAATGTCATCAAACATCTCCAATGGCGGAATCTCTTTTAGATGAAAAGATCACATTTCCACAAACGTAACGCAACACATCGAAAATTCATCTTCACAAATAATCAAAAAGTTCATATGTTGTCCATCGCAAGATTTGTAGATCACATGACCAATTTCAAATGTATGTTTCCAGAAACTGAGAAGTGGGATACAAATTTCTTATCCTCTTTCACTCAATCTCCTAAAATGGTAATTTGCTACTTAAAAGATATAAACAGAAAGCTGAGAATTTTAAGTCAACTAATTAAGCACACTTAAGTATTTGACAGTTTTACACTTTCCAGTTTAAGTAAAACATTGACTTCAGTAGAGAAAAAAACAAAGTGAAACATTCAAAATTCTTGCACATTTTCCATTACTTTCTCATCCACCAACACACTGTCCGATTCAAATAACTAGAATGCACATCACCACTCCATCTACTATCAAGAACCCATCTTCAAAAACTTCAGAATTTCGCAAATTACAAAGAAACCATTTGACTGATCTACGAGACGAACAAGATACGAACACCGAGACTGCAGAACGTAACAAGAACACTAGAAAGCACGCATCTTTCTCACCCCCACAACACAAGCCCAGAAACCAAAAAGAATGCGCACAAATGAAATGACAAGAGAGGAGTGGTACACACACACAATGTGAGTGCATGCGGGTTAAGATGGACCTGAATGGATCTCCTAAGCTCCAAGAGTGGAGGATGAAAGAGCTTGGAGAGAACAACAACTGATAAAAAGTTGTTCAGTGAGTGAGAGAGAGGCGGGATAGTGATGAAGTTCAAAAGCATATTTAACAAAATAAATAAATAAATAAATATGACATTGCATTATTCGATAATTAATTTATTATTATAACACACATTTTGAAGTTTTCTAATTTACAAAGTATATATAAAAAAGGAGATTTGACCGTTGACTAGAGCAAGTATGAGAGCATAGTCTAATTAATTAGTAATTAGTGAGCTTTTTTCTTTTTTAAAGATAACTTAATCACATTTAAATCTTTATTTTATATTAAATATCCTAATGCCTAAAACCCATTATTGAAAGTCCGACCGGTTTTACTTGTCCGTATGTAAAAATCTTGAATCGTTTACTTTTCGAATTCAGTTTTTAATTTTTCGGTTCGATTTACTTTAATAACTCTAATTGTTAAAAATCTATTAATTTTTTAATTAATCAGTCAATTTTTTTATAAATTAATAAGTTCTTAAATTTGTAAATTAATTAATTAATTTTATTTAACAATTTAGTTTTTAATTAAACTTCAAATTTTTCAACGAGTAAGAACAATCTTCATATATCAAATTCTTTAATTTTATTCAATGTTTAGCAAGTTTTATAATTGTATAATACCGCATACACTTTTAGATCTTAAACTTTTTGTATTGTCGGTATAATTTCCGATTTTGTTTTCAAAATATTACCTAAAATTGTTTATTCTTGAATTTTTTATTCGTTTTAAAACGACTTCTCGTAATTATCATGAAATTTTTATTTTTTATCTAATTTTTAATCAATAATATAACTAAATATCTGTTTTTTTATAAATATTAAATTAAAGTTTAAATTTTGTTTTGAAATCAAACGGTAAAAAGATAATTAAAGAAAGAGAGGATATAAGCATGTGGATTTTGCAGCTTTTATGACGTGTGCGTTTATTTTTCATAAGGTGTGATCTGGTGTAGCCTACCCCACCATATGAGGGTTTAGTTTCAAACATTTACTTATGAGAATGAGAATGCTTGCCCTTTGCTCGTAAGAATTCAAAATCTTTAGATCTAAAGAAGTGGACATGATGAGAGAGAGGGAGAGAGCGAGCTTACGACAACGGATAAGTCAACGGAGTTAGTTGGTAGATATTTGGCCCAATCATCTATCTTCTATTTGAGTTTGGGTTGAAATTAGTAAATTTAATTTAAGTTTAGATTTAAATATTCAAATTTAATCGAATATGGGTAAGAATAGTAATGGATCGGAATGGGCCAGTACAACTTTTGGGACTAACCCGAAACATGGGTGGACTTGTGTCACATTTTTCAAATTTAAGCTTGAATTTGAGCGGACTACCTAAAATATCATTTGAAAAATTTTACCCAAAATAACGTTGTTTTAGTTGAGCGATAAGGTTTCAAGCCTTTCGAGTGGAAACAAAACTTGACTTGTTGACTTCAAGTTGAACTAAATTAGGTTAAAGTCGAACTATCTTAAAGATGACAATGACAAAACTTGACTTGTTGACTTCAAGTTGAACTAAATTAGGTTAAATTCGAATTATCATTAAAGATGACAATGAATCAGTTTGAGCTTAAGCTTAGCTTAAAATTTTGTGTTTAGGCTCAACATAACACAAAGCTTGATTGGACTCAAGGCTCTAAGCTTGAGCATGAGCTTGCCTGGGTTTGGGCAACTCAAAGTCTAATAGGGTTCAATTCAATATATTTTTAAAATTAAAAATGACGTTTTATTTAAAACAATATCATTTTATGAAATAGTTTTGAGCTTCAGGCCAAGCCAAGCTAGGACAGCCTTATGAGCTCAATCAACTTGGTTCAAATTGAGTTGAGTAAGGTCAGATTGGGTAATTTTATTCCATCACTAACTATCATGCCTAACTATAGACTCCAAATTAACAAATTTTAAAAACTTGACTAATGGAACTAGTTTAAATAAGTCAAAATAAGTTTGATTATACTTATACTCAAATAAGAGTATTTTGGTTCATTCAAGTTCAAATGTAAAAAAAAAAATTCAAGTTGAGATCTTAAGAGGTTAGACCCGATACTAATTTTTCTCAAATTATAGGTTGAGGAAAACCAAACTCCTTATTAACTTAGATCAACATTGTTAATTTTGCCCTCTTCTTTTAAATGTTACATAAGCTTGTTTAGCAAGGATGACATTTTGAATTGAGTTCATGGTGAGTTGATCGAGTTACAATTAATTTGTTTTTTTTTAAATTT
This sequence comes from Erythroxylum incrassatum, assembly GCA_026546855.1. Classification (NCBI taxonomy): domain Eukaryota; kingdom Viridiplantae; phylum Streptophyta; class Magnoliopsida; order Malpighiales; family Erythroxylaceae; genus Erythroxylum; species Erythroxylum incrassatum. The sequence continues at coordinate 2,591,758 of JANVCL010000005.1, read as the reverse complement.
TGGGCTTCGTGTTGAGTTTAGTATTCGTCTATCTGACTTGACCTTGTCTGAAGCACAAAATTTTCAAATGTTAAATAAAAATGTATATATATTGTATTGTATATAATAAACATGAAACGATAGCTAGGCATGACAAGTGAGTCCGGCTCGAAGTCAACAGTCTAACCTGGGTTGATCGGGCCACAGACCAGACTCAAGTTAGAACTGTCTAGATTCAATCCTATTCAAGGCTTGAATGAGAGCCACAAAAAGATGTCGTTTTTTGAATTTTTTTAAAAGTAATAAATTAGGTCGGGGCGGCTCACTTTAGGACCGTAGGGCTTGATATTTCATGGGTTGAGCCACTGGCCCTATCGATTGTCATTCCTACAGCTTCTTGCAGGACAAATCCAAGGCATTACATTATCGTGTTTCGTTTCAAAGCAAGGATATTCTTGTTTTTTATGCTTTCATTTTCATATCCTAACGAAGACTATAAGAGTTAACATAATGAATAGTCAAATATGTCCACTAACCATAAAATGTTGAAAAGAATATTTGAAAAGTATGTATCTTTTACTCTTTTAAATTTGTTTTAAATTATGATCTTTCATATGCTCCTCAATAATTGATATACATCAACTAGAAAGGCAAAAAAGGTTTTATCTTGAGTGAGTCATTTAGTCTTCTATTTAATTGGTTGTCTTAAGATAAGGTGATATGTCAACTTCAATGGTTTGTGTACTTTTTGTTTATACTTTTCCATGTCAGATTTGCATATCAGCATAATATGAATAGTAGATAGGCCAAAAGGGTTCACGCATTAGTCAATTGTGCCAACACATGGCAAGCACGGATGAGGACACGTGACTTGCATGCGTGCTACACACGCCATACAAGGTCAGCGCATTTGCGCATGTTGGCTCGTGAGCCATACACGCCACACAATTTCTCAGTATGTCAGTGCGTGTGGACATGTGCGCGCATCTAGAAGCGGGTTGGGCGTGTCGACGTGCAGTGCACTCGTTACCGATTGATGCACACCCATGACATTAAAGTGACGTCATGCTGATATCAGCACTACAGTATTTGCTGACATCAGCAACCAAAAAAGGGAAACAATTTCAAAATTTTCGTAAGGGTGTCCCTAGTCCTTTTGGGTCAATTTCTAGGTTCGACAAATTTTAAAGTGATTTTTTATTTTCTGGATTAATTACGTTGGTAATTTTACTCCAGAAAAGGAAGTGGGACATTTTAAAGCCCCTTTTAAGTGCATTTTTGTGCAACGAATGTGCCATTAATGAGATACATGAGATTCTCGTGTCTCGGGTGGTTGGTTCTATGTTCGGTGAAGCATGATAGTTGCTCTGATAAGGTTTTTTGCTACGAAAGTCTCAAATAAAGTTTTCAAAGAATGTCTTCAGCATGAGTATTTGAAGATAAGACTGTGCTTTCAAGTTTAACATTAATTGATAATTCATTTTCACATACTGTATTTCCATATAGAGTGTAAGGATAACATAAGGATATATCCCTTATGTTAGTGGGCCTTTTGAGCACTGATGAGATTGCAGTCACTATAGTAACCTTTCAAGTCAATATTTTTCTACTTGCATGTTGTAGGATGTCTTTGGTCTCGTGTTTAGTTATTCTGCCCATAGGTGTTGGCCTTATATGAGATTTTAAGATGTGTATAAAGGCATTAGATGGAAGAAAGTCGTTGCTTAAATGATCTATTCGTCCACAAGTAGTACTGTCATGAGAGTTGATGGTTTGTACTCTTATCACTTTTATGTGGAGGTCTAATTGCATATATTATGTATTCAGCCCACAGGTGTTTCAGTATATGCAATCAGATTCTTGGTATCGATACTGTTTTAATACTTTAAGTATCACTATTGTCCTGCATTTGTGTTGATCTTTGCATTATCCTTTTGCAGTCACATTTTCTGTTAATAACAATGTTGTCACCATTGAAACCTTAACCTATTTCAATTTTAAGAAGTGGAAGAAGGACGTCAAATTTGCCTTAGATATGACAGACATCAACATAGCTATGCTAACAGAGAGACCGTCTCCACTTACAAACATCAGCTTGGAAGTTGATAAGGCAGCTTTGCAATCTGAGAGTGGTCGAACAGAATGTGTTACTTGACTATTAAGAGGTCAATCCCAGATCATTTGTTGAGTAGACTACCGAACACTACCATAACGAAGGAATTTATGGATAATGTTTCCCAAAGATATAAGGTCTTGTCCAATGCCAAGTTGAGTACCTTAATTAAGGATCTGTTCTCTATTAAGTACACTGGAGAAGGAGGTGTTAGGAAATACATTATAAAGATGGTCTACCTTCAAAGTAAGCAGAAGGCAATGGATGTTCCCATTTCTGATACATTGATAGTGCACAGGCCCTTAATACTCTTCCTCAAGAATTTGAGATACTGCTCACTTCATACATTTCTCAAGATGAGGCTTGGGATATCAATGCCTTGATTTCCCAATGTGTTGTAGCAGAGGAGAAACTGAAGAGCACTCCTTATGTGGCTTTGTATGCAGCCAAAGGTAAGAGGAAAGCTAAGTCCCAAAATGTTAAGGCTAAGAAAACCAAAACCTCTTCACATATTTAAACTAGACAGTCCAGCACTGTGAAGGGTCCATAAGACCTAAAGAATATGAGGTTCTTCTTCTGTAAGAAGAAGAGACATAGAAAATCTAACTGCCAGAAGTACAAAGTCTGAAAAGTTAAATTAGAGCTATCAGCTAACTCCTCGACTTATATGATTTATGAATCCAATTTAGCTATAGCCACATCTAGTTCTTAGTGGCTCAATAGTGGTGCATCTAATCATGTTGCTTCCACAATACAGGGATTCATATCCAAGAGAAAGCCAAATAAAGGGGAGAAGAAACTGATGGTCAGTAATAATAAAGAAGTAGATGTTTTGTACGAAGGGGATGTAGGTTTGAACCTCGATATGAGATTTGTACTTGTTTTACGGGACACATTTTATATACTGTCTTTTAGACAGAATTTGATATCTATATCAATTTTGGACAAAGAGGGTTATCGTTTTGTAATTGATACTTCAGTTGTAAACATATCTTTCAATGCAAAACATATATGAATTGCCTTCTTGTCTTACGGGTTATAGAATGTGTCTTACCCTTAACGAAATGTATGTTTCTTCTTATATTGTTGAACCTGTTACTCATAAGAGACCTT
>JANVCL010000005.1:2558539-2582796 GCA_026546855.1 Erythroxylum incrassatum | reverse complement strand
AATGACTTTATGGTTTCAAGTGTTTTGTATCTGAAATGGGCCCAAGTTATTGTTAAATACTAATGTTTGAAATAATTATAACTTGTAAATGGAAATGTTTTTAAATGACATGACCCCGATTGGATTAGTGATTTCTGCATACGTGTACCTTTTTTTAAAGAAACAAAAGTTTGTAATGAATTTTGACTGAATGATCATTCTAGCATGCTACCCTTGCGGGGTACGTACTCGGATATTACCATAGATGTCGGGTACATGTCTTGCAAAAGTGGGGTGCTACACTTATGTTTGCTTGGCACTGCTGATTCCTTCGCATGCGATCTTAATTTGTATGGAGTAACTTTAGTTTACTCGAAATAGGATGACATGTGGTAAACTATATCAGAAGAGTTGGAACTATTTTAGATTTTTGTGGCTTGCAAATGATGTCACTATTATGCTTTCTTAGTGAGCTTAACTTTCACTGTTGGACCCTGAACCTTTTTATGAGAAATTATTGGCGATTATTCATGTATAAAGAAAAGGAGAATTCTTGAATTTGAAATGAAATAGAAAAGATGGTTTAGGTACAAGATGGGTTATATGAGATATGTTGGAAGTTAAAAGCTGGAAAATGTAACTGAAATGTGTTCATGGAGTATGCTTCAGTATTTTAGCCATAACTTTTGTTCTAGTTATCCAAATGAAATGATTCTTAATTTGGATTAAATTAGAGAGATAAGGCTATAAATTGTTTGATGAAATTGAGCTTTAATTCGGTTTCTAAAAATGTCAAATTTCGGATGGAAGTTGAGTATAGAATATTGTTTCAGTATAAGAACAGTCTGAAATATTTGGTGTATAACTTTTAGGCTATGGAACCAAATTGAATGATTTCGATATCATTAGAAAATTGAGACTATGAGGAACATTTTTCGAGAAGAAAGTGCTATCAAATTCCTTCAATTACATGATTAGAAAAAGGTCTTGATTTTTGGAAGGAGTTAAGCATAATTTAAATGAATTTTAAGGTCTTAATAGAGTAATTTTGTGGAATTAATTAGCATGTTAATTTGAGTAAGATCATATGACATAGGTTGTTTGAATTATAGAATTAAAGTGGCTATATTGCATGAGGGGCAAAATTGGCAAGCCACTTAAGTTTTTAAGTTACAAGGGCTTATAAGGAAGGGTATAAGGGTCATTTTTCACTCATTAATGGCATTTTTGTAATAAGACATGTGGGTTGGCTTTTAAGGAAGAGGGAAGCACGAAATTGTGAAGAAAAACCAAAGAAAGGAGAGAAGAGAGGAGAGAGTCGGTAGAGAAGAAGAGAAAGGAGAAAGAAAATGCTAGGTCTTGATTTTTCTAAGTTTTCAAGAAGGATTTTGAAGTTGCTCAAGAAGGGAAAAAGGAAGAGGATGATGAGAGCTTCCATTCAAGCCAATAAACTCTACATTTGGTGAAGGATCAAGCTAAGAGTATGTTTGATTTGTTGGATTTTTGAAAAGGGTTTTGGTTTAGATAGCTTAAGAAATGTATGAGTTTAAGCTTTCTACGATCAATTTTGTGATTATGTGTTATGGGTTGTCCAATTTGAATTCCTATTGATTTGGAAATTTTTGCCATTGATGAGGAGATTGAGAGAGGCAAGAGTAGCGAGGGGAGTAGAGGCATTTTGAACAAGTATTAAGCGAGGAAACAAGGTGGGTTTCATGTTTATAATTGAGTAATGAGCCGCTAAGGTTTCTTTTTCCAAATTAAGAAATAAAAGTTTGTTTTTGAAGTAAGAAAATAAAATGATTTCAAATTACTCCATAATTGTTGCATTCATTGCTTTTGATTTGAGAAATTGCTACAATTGTTGCATTCATTACTTTTGAATGATTTGTGATAGCGTCGCATGTTTTGGTGTATGAATTTTGACGATGAATTGTGAAATGATGATGAAATTGCATATGGAATGTTTCATGCTCATGGAAGACAAGTTTTCAAAATGTGCCATTTGGGCAATTGATTTTCAAGTTCATAAATTACATGTTATGTGGGTTTGGTAGTCCATCCAAAAATTGTCACATGCACGTTGAACAAGTTAAGGCTTCTCCCGCCTGCCCGCTAGTGACACGGAGCTCCTTTATGAACTTCCTCAAGTTTACGACTACACAGGACCATTATATAGAATTGTGTAGTTCGTCACGTTTATGGATCTACCCAAACCATTATGACGTATTTATATGTTTACATGAGTTTACAAGTTTCACAAATGCATAATTTATGTTGCTTATGAATTGTTTGATTACATGACGAGAACTTTGAGGAATAAGTATTTTATGGATTTCAATAGGAATTTTCTATGTCAATGAACATTTTAAACGATTTTGCTTGTTTCTTAGTTATAAGCTTGTTACCCACGAGCGTAAGCTCACCCCCCATTCCTTCCCATCCGCAGGCGATAAACAACATTTCGAGTGATCGAGTTAATCGTCAAGGCATCACTCCAATTTGCATATTGTGTTCTTTTGAAGTTAGATTTTGTAAAACAATGCTTTAGATGCATTTTGAGAAATCATTGTTTTTGCAAAGTTTGTATTTTGGATTAAGTTGTAAAGTGGCTCAAAATGCCCACTAAAGCGTTGTAAAACTCTTCTTTTGATATGAATGAAACATTTACACATTATGGTTGCTTATGGCTTTTCATGTTGTTGCATTGCAAATCTTAAGTTTTCATGTGGGTAGGAAATTGTGTTCTAGATTTGAGAGAAAAACTGCACTAATCTATGGTGAATTTGACCAAGTTGTCTTTATAGAAGTTGTAGCTTGTCCTTTTATCTTTTCAACGATATAAAGTTTGCGATTTTTGATGTCTATGACTGTTTGAGTAGGGGATGTCACTTAGCAAATTCCACCCGAAGGTTACACGGCCAGACCGTGTGAAATCACACGGGTCGTGTTTTTTTGGCGTAGGAGCGCCATTTGTACTCGAAGGTTACACGGCCTGACCATATGAAATCACACGGGCCGTGTAAAAATCACACAACCCGTGTGATTCCAGTGCAGGAGCTCCATTTTCATCCGTAAGTCACACGGGCAAACCGTGTTGGATCACACGGTTCGTGTATTTTGACCCTCTAAATGATAGAACTTCAATTTTTATTCTTCACAAAAGTTGTATCCCTAGATGTCTTATTTCCAGCTGTCCCAAAAAAAAAGTCAATCCGACACCTATAGTAAGAGTTATGGCGATTGTGCCAAGGCATGTTTAATAGGAGTAAGGACATGAACATGTTGGATTCGTTTGGCCATAACCTCTTCGTCCGACCTCCGATTGAGGTGATTTTTGAGGCGTTAGATTTCTAACACATTTTTCTACCTTCTCATAAAATTTTATAGCCATTGGTGTTAAATTCAAAAAGATTGATTGGAAGAAAGTGAGGGGTTGGTTGAGTGAGCATGTTTGGTCCATGAACATCCTTTGGTTTCTTAAGCATATCTTGAGCTATAAAACTCCGATTTAGTTGGTTCTTGCTCCAAAATAACCTAGAGACTAAGAGCTACAAGAGTGAAGAGTCAATTATGATTTTTGTGTTTTGTTGTGTAGGCTTGCCTTTGTGGCTAGAGATGTAATAAGAATGATGAGGACCTGATTATGGCTTATGAGGGTTAAATGAATTAACCCTACAGGGTAATACACACATGTCTCATGATTTCAAAAAGTATTCAAAACCAGAAATAAGGAGTAATGACGAAGACCACATTTCAGAAACGGGGCCCAACATTCACGTTCAGCGAAATATAGTGGATTCAAGAAGGCATTCGAGTGTTTTTGTCGTCGATATGCTCCCTCTTCATAGTTTGTTTTCAAAAACATGAGGCTAGATGTAGATTTTCCTTACGAGAAGATCAAATTTCTCTCACACTCTTTAAACAATCGGGTGACATATTTTATTTGCAAATAAGATCAGATAAACAAATCGTGGCCTACAATCTAAATATCGGTTCATACTATGAACCTCATATTCTTTTTTTTAAGAAAGGAAATAAATTGTAATAATGAAAAAATGTTTAAGGTATACAAAAAGGCCATAACCAGCCAAACCAAAATTAAGTAGAACATTAGAGGCCACCAATCTTACAAGAGCTCAATACTTATATTGGAAGTCCAGGAGTTTTATGGGACTACCCATGATTACTTCATTATCAGATTCAACTACTTCATAAGTATAAGCAACAATTAATTAAGCAAATTGTTCGAGGATGTCACCAGAAATTCCCTAATCCCACAAATTGTCCTAGCTGTGAATCCTTGATTGTCTAAGGCTTTAATTCACCACATAACAAATTCAAGAGTATACATGATCATGTTGGTGGCAATCTATCTCAAAATGCATGTCAACATGAACAGGTGTATACCTTCAGGCAGGCATAAATAGAGTCTTTAAAGCTCCACATGCTCACATTTTATCTTCAATTTTATGCCTTTTCAACCAAATTCTTCTCCTTCTTTCTAAATTTTTTCCTATTTCTAATCACTAACAAATACATCAAACAACCCTTAAAACATAATGTTAAGATCAAATCCTAGCCTTAAAATAATATTATATGTTTTAATATTTATTTTTGATATTAGTTTTATTTCCTATAAAAAATAAGACATCTCTTTAAATAATTTTCTACAAGATGGTTATCTAAAATTTCTTACAAGATAGTTATCTAAGAAATAGGTAACCGTAAGGTATAAATGCGACAACTTTTGTAGTGGTGTGTCTGTATGATGCACGTATCAATTTGAAATCATTCAAAGCATGAAAGTTTTGATGTCACGATTTAAATAGAAGTGAATTTTTCAAACAATTGTAAAGTACATGTAAATCCATTCCATTCATGAAAGGCCTAATAGTAATTGAATTATTTCAAGTAAACATAATATATCGTGCTTTGCATATTATTTAATATACTTTTAAATATTATTTATATGCATAAATAATTTTATTACAAAATAAAATATAGTTAAAATTAGTAAAAATGTTTTTTAATTTTATGTTGTTACTGTATGAAACTCTTTAAAAAAACTGTCTTTTTAATTGATAATTAAATAGACAACTGGCTTCTTAAAAAAGCTTTTCTAAAAAGAAATTTTACTGATAAAAATTTTACTAATATAAGCCCATTCAAACATGCAGTAAATATAAATTTGTTTGTAAAATTTTTATTTTAAAAACAGTGTAATACAGGGGAACAGATTATTCCTTGACGAACGTGGAGAGACACAAGAAAAGGTTAAAAAGAACTGGTCACACACATGCAACAGATTACGTAGATTGTGACAAGACAATAGTTGGAAACTCAGATAGACCACTCTCTAGACTCTAACCGACTCTAAACCTTCACTGTCCTGCTCAAAAGGCTTCGCAACCAAACCTTTGTGGGGTCTTCTCTTGATCCCAGTTGTCCGTGAAAATCAATCCAGAATCTCCTGCATTTTGGCCTGTCGGTCGTCTGGTCTTTTTCATCCTCGTCATCATCATATTCACCACCATTTTAATATTGTTTGTAGTAAAGTAATGTATGTGTTTCCTTTGCCTTCGTCTTTCGTCCTTACAGCTCAACCGACAAGAGTCCTCAAAATTGCTATAAGGTTTTATCTTGAGTGAGTCATTAAAAGTCTTGTCCTTAATTGGTTGGCATAAGATAAGGTGTACAATAAGTCATTCGTTGTACTTTTGTTGTTGTTGACACCTTCACATGTCCGACTTGCAGCATATCAGCATAATATGAAAGATACGCCCAAAAGAGGTCCGCCTTTCCAGCTTTTTGCTTTTGGAGTATTTCTACGATAGAAAATGATGTGAAGGTACAATGTTTATGATAGAAGATGGATTGCTACGTGGGGTCGTTGAGCTGTGGCCGGTTCTCTTCGGCTATAAATGTTGTTCTAAGGGCCTTGTGGTTTAGGCGGGTCGTTAAGACTAGAGGTCATTCGGTAGAGTTGCTGAGGAGATTGTTGGTGTTGAAGGGAAGAGTGAGATGGGAACGTATGCAAGGCTTGCCAGGAGGGCTGTGGCGATTGACCCGCCTGTTATGGTTGAGGTATTAATTAGAAGTCAGAATCCATTTCTGGCCGGATCTCTTTGTTTTTCTTAAAAGCACACTCCCACACACTTATCAGAAACATAGTATGCTCAACATATACTTGAGAAGGTGTTCAAATAATTATTTTTTCAATTCACGATTAGTTTGTGCTATGAAAGATAGTGTCTTGTATGAAGAAAGTTCCTACTTTCATGTGTGTTGGTGAATGTGAGAGGAAAGAGTGGTTCACGATGCAAACGTTAAATTATGCCTAAAGATGAGGTCTTGGTGTCTTTTTGGATATATAACTTTATGGTAAGACAGACGAAGTCGGTAGCTCATATCATACTGTGGAATTCGTGTTTGTCTTTTGTTTCGCAGATACAGAAATTAGTTCGAGGATTACCAAATGTCATGTCACTGGCCCAGGTTTGTTACTCCTTTTCCACAACTGTTTTCCTTGTTTATAAATGGTATAACTTATAAGGGCATTGAAAACCGAAATGAGCATTGGTCATTTTAATTTCCATTGCTAACTTGTTTATTACTCTGTACTTTAATTATAGAGGTACCATGTGGAGAATCAAAACTTGACATTCTTTTCAAGGATAAGGACGCGATGAGTTTCCAAATCTGATAATATCTTGTGTGTTAAACAATATCAAGAGTCTTTGGAAGAAAGGATGTGGAAGAAAGAAGAGAACTAGACAGTTCTGAGACGGAATCGCATCAATAATTAGTAGCAGATGACATTTAGCAGATATCCTAAAGCAATTTAAAGTATATGTTGGTTTCCTAATGTCAAACTTGAGGGCCATTTTGCTATGTTCTAGCTTGTCTTCAACATTTCAGCGGATAGATCCATTATTTTTATTGGTTTTGACCTATTCTCTGCCAAATGGACTGGCAAGGCAGTGGCGCATTCACATGTATATTACGTGCATTCATGGATACAATCATATATATGTATACATATATAGTTCAACAACTCGGGAGCATTGAGGATGTTTGGCCCTTTAGTGCACATCATATGCAGGTTAAACTCAATTTTGTCAAAATGTTCTGCAGGGGGTAGTTTATTGGCAACCACCAAAAGAGGCACTGGAGAAGATTAAAGACCTTATAGGGGAGCCTATTGTAAGTCGTTATGGTGCAGATGAAGGAATTCCTGAACTGAGGGAGGCATTGCTGCGAAAGGTACAACCAATGTCAAACCTTTAAAGTTGATGATTGTTGATCTGGCCAACATTGGCATAGGTGGAGCCAGAGCATGAGAAAAATGACTAAATGAGGCAATTAGCACGTAAAAGGTGGCTTTAAGAAAGATCAGAAGTTATCACAGACGTTATTGCTTCTTCTCTGTGTTGATGATGTTCTGATGAGCTATGCCATATATTCTTGCCAGTGTCACTTGCTAGAGAATTCTTACCTTGCAGTTAGTATTGCACATTGATAGTTGTGACTGATATACTTCCTGTTGCAGTTGCGAGAGGAAAATAAGTTGGTGAGATCTTCAGTAATGGTTACTGCAGGGGCAAATCAGGTGGGTTATAACTTTAATGTGAATGAAAAAGAACTTGCCTATGGGGGGAACATGCCCTCTGTGTTTCTTCCTTTTACTTAAAGAATGTGACACCAGCAATGAAGTTGAGGGTTGGAATGCTGTTAAGAGTCCCTTAGAGAGAAATTTTAAGTACTTTCACTCATTTCATTTACTTTTTCCTTTTTTCCTTAAGACTATTGTTTCTGCTCCATGGTTGAAAGAATCGTTTATGAGTATTGAAAAAATAGTTGCTTTCGTGAATGATAGGCGTTCGTGAATCTTGTTCTGACACTGTGTGATGCTGGGGATTCAGTTGTCATGTTTGCTCCCTACTATTTCAATGCCTACATGTCCTTCCAGATGACAGATATCACTAATATACTAGTGGGTCCTGGTAATCCAGTGACACTTCACCCAGATGCAGGTGATACTTCATAACCTTTCAGTTCATTTTTATATTTTCCATGGATAACGTGGTTAATTTATATGCAAGGTTCTTTATCAAACTAGTAAAGGCAGATGCTTCACAACCATTCATTTCATAGTGGTTTATTTTCCTTGGATAATGTGGAAAATGTATTTGAAAGGTTCTCTATTACTTGAAGTTTTGTGCATCTAACATACAGGACAGTTTGTGATTTTTTGATCAAAACTAGCAAGGATTTGCGTTTCCGTGGGAGGTGCTAAGTTGAGTTCTTCCTGCATTTTGTGTGTTTGCTTAGGTAATTGATGAGTGTTGCCTCAAATTTCAGATTGGTTAAAGAAGACACTAGCAGAAACTAAGCCAGTCCCAAAGGTTGTTACTGTGGTTAACCCTGGCAATCCGTCTGGGACCTACATTCCCGAACCCCTGCTCAAGGTTCCGTCTTTCTTTCTCCCCATGGCTACATGTTCTGTGTGTTTGTTCACGATACTCAATATGCATTCTTGAAAGTTCTTAATCACATTTCACCCTTTTGTTAATGGTCATACTTTAAATTTCTTCTTGTTCATCTTCAATACGCTAAGTTGGCAGTTTTCTTTGTGTTGATCAGAGGATTTCAGATCTTTGCAGACAAGCAGGATCCTGGCTTATTGTGGATAATACTTATGAGTAAGTCATTCCTTTTCTGTGGTAGATGCATTTGTTGTAGTGGTAATTCCTTGTAGCATAGGTATAAAAGTTGTTGAAATCTCACCAGTTGTGGAATCATTGCGAACATGATTTCCGTCTTTTTTCCCGAAACTTCCTCCCAAATGCTGCCTGTTGATGCATATGTTGTGAATAAGGGATTGCAATTTTACCTATAAGAGAAGAATGACATTAACAGACCTGCTATGTTCTTTGAGGAAGTTTTAGTGATTCTAAATTTAACTTATCATCCTAGACCAGTGCTCGGCGCTATTATAACTTATCTTTTCACTCCTTACCATGTTAATTTCATATGAACAGTCTCTACTTGGCATGTATTCTTTCTCAATGCTTAATGTTTAGTGAAGGTGCAATCTAATTATGTAGCTCCAATTGACTCATTCTTTGTAGGTACTTCATGTATGATGGTCTAAAACATACATGTATTGAAGGAGATCACATTGTCAATATCTTTTCCTTCTCAAAAGCTTATGGGATGATGGGATGGCGAGTTGGATATGTAAGTCGATCTGTATCTTCTCGGTGCTCTTAAAATTTCATTTAGGTTGTAGAAGTTTTTTCTTTATTAGCGTGGAGGCATGAGTCTACTCTGTTGTCAGTCTTATTTCTGGAGACTTTCTTCCCTCAGATAGCATATCCATAAGAAGTGGAGGGCCTCTCCACTCAACTAGTCAAAATCCAAGACAACATACCGATATGTGCTTCAGTACTATCTCAGTTCCTTGCCCTTTACTCCTTAGAAATGGGTCCTGAATGGGTCACTGAGCGAGTGAAAGAGCTTGTAAAGAACAGAGAAATCCTTTTAGATGCACTCTCTCCTTTAGGACAAGGTTCTGTGAAAGGTGGAGAATGTGCTATTTATCTGTGGGCAAAGCTTCCAGACGAGTACGTTGATGACGCTCAAGTTGTTCGCTGGCTTGCTACAAGGCATGGGGTGGTGGTGATTCGAGGGGGTGCATGCGGATGTCCTGGTCATATCAGGATATCATTTGGGGGGTTGACAGAAGATGACTGCAAAGTTGCTGCTGCGAGGCTGAGAAGAGGATTAGCAGAACTCATGAACAACGGGATGGTGCAGGAATCGGTTAACAACAGAATGGTGGTGGAGCAGCTCGATAACTCCACCGGTTAGTTTGGCAAGTCACTGGAAAAATCAGATTACCAGTCTGCAGCATGTTCATGACTGGTGCATTTGAATAAACTCGTGCTGCTTGAAGCAATAAATTGTCAGGAATCACACCACATTAGTTGGATAAAATTGAATATGGTTTTAAGCTACTTGTCAAGTGGTAGCAATATTGTAACTTTCAGTCTGGAAAAGCAGTGCCTGAGCATTTGAATGTGTGAAACTATCATGTTACTTAGGCTTGCAAACAATGCCTGAAATGTGGCCTGAAAAGGTATACATCTAAGATTATATATTGATTTAAATCCTTAAATCTTATTATTTTTAAAATTTTGATTCAAATTTAAATATATTTAAGTTAAATTTAATTCATTAACTTCAAATGATTCGTGGAAATTACAAATACAAATTAAAAAATAAAGGATAGCTCTACTTGAGTAGAAGCAAAAGCTTAAAAGGTGAAACAAATGCTTTAAACATTGGGCCTACAACACACTTACATCTAACGGCTAAGAGACCGTTCCAAACAATCTTCAAGCACTGGACATTTGACCATCAAGGCCCCAAACCAACGCCCATGTTACATTGTTAGCCAACCCAGAAAAAGGGAAGAGAGCAACAAGTAGTGGTGGGGTCAATTCTGTCATTTCAAAACCACTTCCTCACCGGTTCCGTGACCGTTTAGACGTCGACGTCAGGAAGCGCTTGTGTCTGGTCAAGCTTAGAGAGAGAGAGGGTTTTGTGGAGAGGGAAAATTTCTGGAGATACAGAGCGAGAGGACAAACATGGTGGGAAATTCACTTGGAGGATTGCAAGATCACTTGAAATTGGCGAGAGAGTACGCTCTTGAAGGCCTCTACGACACTTCCATCATCTTCTTTGATGGCGCCATTGCCCAGATCAACAAGTACCTGGCCCCCCTCTTTCTCTCCTGAGCTAACTCCCCAAGTTCTCTTTTTTGTTGTTTACTGTCGAATCTGTACCTAAAGTTATGAACTTTTTTGATGGAGATGAGATTTGTGAAAATGGGCATCTTTGATTTTAATAGAAGTTCCTTTTTTTTCAAATATTTTTCTTGATTGGTTTTAGATTTTGTTGAAGTTTCCTGTGGTCTGTTTGGTAGAACTTGATATTTTCTCCTGGTAACTCACACTCGTTTGCCTGTCCAATTTGTTCGTTTCATCGTAATTTTTTTGCTCAAAAAGCGAAGTTGAAGTGAATGTTGAGCTGAAAGGACGCTTCTTTTGCTACAATTAGGGTCTGTTTTTATGTTTGTTCCTAAAATGGCTGAGTTGTATGGATGAATCACATAACAACACTTGAAAAGTTTCTCTTTGGAATATATTTCTGGTACCTTAAAGTTGTGTTGGATTCTGCTTACATAGCTTTTTAGCTACTGCTTGGTGGGCTTCTCCTCTAATCAAAATTGATACTAATATTTAGGCACCTTAGTACACTTGACGATCCTTTGATTCGTACCAAATGGATGAATGTAAAGAAAGCTCTTTCAGAGGAGGCAGAAGTGGTGAAACAATTGGATGCTGAGAGAAGGGCATTCAAAGAAACTCCAGTGGGCCGTCGTGTTGCATCACCACCAATTAATGCTAAATCGTCATTTGTTTTCCAGCCACTGGATGAGTATCCGACTTCCTCCGGTGCTCCCATTGATGATCCTGACGTGTGGAGGCCCCCAAGTCATGATCCAACAAGTAGGAGATCTGGAAGGAGTGGTCAAGTTGGTATGAGGAAATCACCTCAAGAAGGAGGCTGGGCTCGTGGAGGCTCATCAAGAGCTGCCACAACTGGCCGTGGTGCTAAGACTGGTGCTTCTGGAAGGGTGAACTCAGGGGTTCGAGCATCAACTGCTGGAAAGAAAAGCACTGGTGCAGGGAAATCTACCAAAGGGGATTCAGCTGTAAGTTTTCCTAATGTACTCCCTAGTGCTTGAAGTGACTTGATATATATGGTGGACTAGGAATTTGAATTTGCAAACAGAGTTTTATGTACATGATAGGATAAGTAGAAATCTATTTAGCCATCATATATTCCTTGTGATAGTTTCCAGTTTATCAAAGTCTTGTCCATAATGATGTACTTTGTCGTAGTTGTTCGATGTTATGCAATATTGACAGAAAGTTCTTGTCTAGGTTCCAATAATATTGTAGGTGGCCTTGTGGCTTGCTATATACATATATTTTTTTTTTTTTCTTGCCTTGGTGATTTCTCTTGTAAATTGTCGTCATATTTTGTATTGCCTTTAACGGATTCTTTAATATTTATATTTCATTTTTAAATCACTATTGACGTTAATATTCTATGAGGATGACTCCAAGTCTTTTGCAATGAATATTGGGCGGGCCATTTAGTTTCCTTCTATCTGCACATATTAACCTAAATCAATTGCAATTTTTAGAATGGTGATGCTGAAGATGGAAAATCTAGGAAGATACAGTATGAAGGACCTGATCCTGATTTGGCTGCAATGCTTGAAAGGGATGTACTGGAAACTAGTCCTGGAGTGAGATGGGATGATGTGGCTGGGCTTAGTGAGGCAAAGAGACTTCTGGAGGAAGCTGTTGTCCTTCCTTTATGGATGCCTGAATATTTCCAGGTATTATTGAATGATTGAGTTTTATATTTTCATCATGTCAGAATTTTTAATTTCTGTTTTATAATTGTTTAAACTCATTTTTCTTATCTCTTGAAGGTCTTGATTAGCAATTATCTTAGGTCATACTAAGGCTCAGTTTTCTTGATCTTCTCTGCAGGGAATTAGGAGACCTTGGAAGGGTGTTCTTATGTTTGGCCCTCCTGGTACTGGAAAGACATTACTTGCTAAAGCTGTTGCTACTGAGTGCGGCACAACATTTTTTAACGTTTCCTCTGCCACATTAGCTTCAAAATGGCGTGGAGAGAGTGAACGCATGGTTCGATGCTTGTTTGATTTAGCTCGAGCTTATGCTCCTAGTACAATTTTCATTGATGAAATTGATTCTCTATGCAATGCCAGGGGGTAAGTTCTTTACTTTTAACCTTTGAAGCTTAAGTCTCGCTTACTCCACCAAACTGCTAGATGGTTGAAGATAAGTATATGAGTTCTTTGTGTTATGAAGTCCACTTCCAATTTGTATTTTTCACAAAAACACATGAAGTTACTTTAAATCTCTCTCGCTCTCTTGCTTTCTCCCTCTCGTTAAATTAACATGTAACTACACATTAATTGGCAACCGCTAATTACTGGTTTTACGTGATTTATGTTCATCAACAATTTTATTTAGCTTCATTGGCCACTGAACTCGGGACTTTGTCCTTCCAGTGCTTCAGGAGAACATGAGTCATCAAGAAGGGTCAAGTCTGAACTTCTGGTTCAGGTAGATGGTGTAAACAATAGTTCCACAAATGAAGATGGCAGTAGGAAAATAGTGATGGTTTTGGCAGCTACTAACTTTCCGTGGGACATAGATGAAGCGTTAAGGTTTGGTCGCCCCTCTGTTTCTTCAGTTTGTTGTATTTTCTTTTTTGTGTGTGGATAGTATATCGAATCTCATATGTGCAGCTTATCAGGTTATCAATTCTTGCTTTGTCTTATATGATATGAATAAATGCAGGAGGAGGTTGGAAAAGCGTATTTATATTCCACTTCCAAATTTTGAGAGTCGGAAAGCGCTTATCAACATCAACTTAAAAACTGTCGAGGTATGTTTGCAATTCTTGCCGACTCTTACTTTTAGGCCATCTCATTCTAACATTTTTTGTTTCGATATGGATCTTATTTCATGTCAAACAACTTGGCACAAATAATGTGCACTTGATCTAGTGTTTGATGGGTGATGATGTTATATTAGGTGGCTGCTGATGTAAACATTGATGACGTAGCACGTCGGACAGAAGGATACAGCGGAGATGATCTTACAAATGTGTGTCGTGATGCTTCCTTAAATGGCATGAGGCGCAAGATAGCTGGAAAGACGAGGGATGAGATTAAGAACATGTCTAAGGATGAAATTTCAAAGGATCCAGTTGCAATGTGTGATTTTGAAGAGGCTCTAAAGAAGGTACAACCAAGTGTTTCCCAAGCTGATATCGAAAAACACGAAAAGTGGTTTTCTGAATTCGGGTCAGCTTGAATGGTTCTTCGAAGAAAACAAGCCTCCGGTATGCAGTGCTGCACTTCTCTAATTTCTTCATTCTGGTGTTTCTCATTCAATTGATTGTATTCCAATTGTTGGAGACGGCTTGGACTGTTGTGCTATTTTGTATTAGTAATGGCTGTCATCTAATGTAACTCAGTTTTCTCTGTAAAAACCTCATTCCATTAGCATATAATCGAACTGCTGAAGTTTGAAATGAATCATAGGACTTTGCATTCCAAATATTCTTCTTATTATTCTGTTCTAAAAGGAGTTGCAACATAATGAACATTAACGTTTTTTGGAAATAATTCCGATTAGTGAATGAATTTGTCACTTAATTATGCGGTTTTGGCACGAATCATGATTCCCGATTAGTGAACGAATTCGTTACTTAATTATGCGTTTTTGGCATGAATCGTGACAGTTTTCTGGTAAATTTTGTGGCATTGCAGGTAAGATTCTCTCATAATAATAATAACCATCATTGATATAAGTATGAATATCTAAGCCTCTGTTTGGTTGGGCTTATACCAGTAAAGTTTTTGTCAGTACAATTTTTTCTGTAGATCTTTTCTAAGAATTTTTTTTAAGAAGTCAGTTGACTATTTGACTATCATTTGAAAAAAAAGCTTTTTTTAAAAAAGTTTCATATAGTATTTATTTGACAATATAAAAGTAAAAAGTATTTTTAATTTTAACTATATTTTATTTTGTATTAAAAATTATTTATGTATATAAATATTATATAAAGTATATTAAACAATATATAAAGTACAATATATTAATTATTATATCATTTTAAACCATATGAAATATAAATAAAAATATAACTAACCAAATCTTTTATATGGATTATAACATAAGTAAAACTATTATAAAAAATAAATATTAAAATATATAAAAAGTTAAATAATATTATATAAATTTCAATATAAATATTCAAGCCGAGTAAATAGTTAAATATATATCAAATTATGCATTTTATTGTAATAGAGAATATGAGCTTGCAAGATAAACGTGAAGATAAGTTTGTGAGTATTGTGAGAATTATGTATAAAATATAAAGATAAAAGAGACTAAAAAATAGACGTATTAATTGATATGAAAAATCTACCCGAAAAATTTTAATCTAAACTTATTCTAAAGTTATATATAAAGACGGAAATAATTTAATATTTAAAACACATTTTAACCTAGTCAAATTAAGTTTTGTTCGTTAATTAGCTTGGTCCGACCTTTTTACCGTAAACTTTAGAAGTATTAATATAAAATCATGACATTTATTTATTCATTTATTGAAAACAGGACTGATTAGTTGTCTAATTGGGTTTGTTTATAATACAATTTTATGGTAATCCACCTATTTATGATTTTTCAAATTTTCAATTATTTTGTTGCGATAGTTCTTAGGATATCGTATTGAAAGTATCGATAGCATGACCACGCGAATTGAATGTTGATCCTTTGAGATCATTTGCTTCAATAACATAGGGAATATGATTTTTTTTAATACTCTTGCCTTACATGCATTTATAAGAATATAAAAAATTAAAAATGAAGAAAGAACAAATATATACATATGATGTTATTGTATAATATAATACTATACAAAATAACTTATAAAAAATATATATTAGTTTATAATGTTAAAATTTACCGTATTAAAATGGATTTACAAAATTTAGGAATATTTTTTATGATTTATCAAGGTTCCATAATATATATATATATATTAAGTATTAATTTTTAAAAAATAGATGTTCAATATAAATTATGATATATTTAATATTTTACTCGTTATTCTCATGGTACTAAAAGATAATTTATCCTTATATTAACAATTGATTAATGTGTAAGGCTAATGTCACTTGAGTTCTAAGGAAAAAAGCTATGGTGGATTTTCAAAGAGTTGACTGAAAAACTGATGGAATGGAAGTCATTGCTACATTCATTGGATACTGTTGCTGTGCTATAAATGCTCCTTCAAACTCCACCAAACTTCATGATCCACAACAATGGGTGGTCTCACTTTGAAACTTGCATTATCCTTTCTCCATCTCTTTCTCTTCACTCTCATCACATGCAATCCATCAGTCAGGTCTGAGAAGTTGACAGCAACAGTATTAGAAGGTATTGATGCTGCAATGATCAAACTCTGTGTCCTCTTCTTTGCTTCACTTTGAAAGATTGACAGTTTCAGCTTTTTCTTTTTTTCCTTCTCTCCTGCTTTCTGCTTGTGGAATATTTCTGGATCGTGTTGATGGGTTATGGGATTTGGGTTTTGATATTGTCACTGAGCTTGTGAGTACTATATATATTTTGCAGGAACTCCTATTATGTGCGCGCTGATTAATTGCGGACAAGGAACATGTGCGTCCAATGAATCAGCTACACTTGGTTTTGACTGCCAGTGTCATCCTGGTTGGAGAAAGATGCAGCTTGGTCCTCTAACCTTTCCCTCTTGCATTGTTCCCAATTGTAAGTCTGTGTTCTCCACTTCTCCACTTTTTCTTTACCCATATTTTCATGGACTGTACTTTTTTTTGTTTTCATTGAGATATGCTGTACTGCAGATTCCGGGGTTGTCTAAGATTTAGCTAACTTGGAACGTCTGTAACTTTATTTGTGTTTTCAAGGATTTGTAAGGTGGTTGCTGCATATATTGATGAACTAATCACCATTTATAGGTTACTAGGTCTACCCTAATTCGGAGAGATAGGAGATTCTGCTATGTCATTTCTTATTTTTGCTGATTATTGATATTCCTACGAATGCAACTGGAATTCACAGGTTGAGTAATGATATCACCTACTGTGATGCTAGTGTTCCCTGAAATTACTACCAATCTGTATATTTGAATCAGGTTGTGATGATATGTAGGGGCAATCAAATCCCGGTTATCGTAGAATCATCGATCTTCTTGGAATTCTGAATCTCTTTCCATTAACGACTAATACTAAGGAATTTGCAGGCACGCTTGATTTTCAATGTGGCAAAGATGCTTCACCATCACCATCACCACCACTACCGCCACCTCCGGTTTCTGTCCCGGCACCGCTATTCAACATCTCAAGCCGTAATTGAGACCAGACATTAGTCATTGATCTTTAATGGCATTCAGGATTCTTGTGGCTTTCTACTCAATTAATTGCCTTTTCCTTTTCTTTCTTTTCAGCCTGTAATCTTGTTTGGTGTGGGGAAGGAACCTGCATGGCAAATGGAAGTGGTCACATATGCCAGTGCAATGAAGGCTCTGCAAATTTGTTTAACAAGACTAACTTAGCTTGTTTTAAAGAATGTGAGACACTTTTCATTTGATCTCTAATTTTATTATAACTACAAGGACAAAGTGTTAGTTATATCGGGATATAGTTGGCTTATCGAGGGCGTTATGAACATACAAGCACAAGGTGATGAACAGAGTGTGCAAAAACATCCTTGCTATTATGGAATATTCATATTGCCTTGTTGAACTGAGGACTTGATAGGAAAGATGTGTTCTGCTGAAAAACTATAATGTCGTGGTTTGTCAACTATTAGAAACTTGAGATCAATGGCTAAGGATCTTGTTTTGTTGCTAACTTTGCAGAGTAGGAAATGTCATGTGCTAAAAGTTTTCATGTACAATGTAAGAATGGATGGATAACTTATGCACATAGAACCTGATGTTAATAACTGATAAGATTTTCCTGTCAGGCTCATTTGGAGCAGATTGCCTTAATCTTGGACTCACAGTCATCGGGCAACCTCCACTGTCATTACTTCCTCCAGCAACTCCTCCTGCTTCAGGCTCATCTGGAAATGGTATTGCCTATTACCTCTTAAATATTTCATCATCTTCTTGACATGATCAAAGCTACAATTATGTCACCTGCTACAGAGAAGGGTGCAGCTCAATTCCTTTAAACTTTCAAGATTTTGCTGGTTCTGCTCTGCATATATCATGTAGCTTTGATTGATTGGAATTTGTTTTGATGTTATAGGCTCAAGGACAGAAGGCTCATATTCCCCGAGGAATCACATTGCGCTAACCCCGATAATTTTAGCAGCAATATTTGTAGTATCAGTTTAGGGAACCAGGCACTTACAGTTGGTATAAAATGAAATCATCAGCAAAAGTTAATGCAAGAATATGGATCACTATGATATGTCGCTAATTTCCTCTTATACTAGTCTGTACAGTGCCTGACTTGAACTCACTGTTTTAATAGTTTTGTCTATAGAAAATGCACTATTCATTTTTTTTTTATAAAAAGGATCACTTCCTGTTAGCAGAAGACTGTCTCTTCTGCAAAAATTTTCAGTATGACAGTCTTCTGCTAACTGCTTCAGCACACAAAAGAATACAAATTTATATCAAAGTCTTTGTTTCTCGGTTTGTCTGTAAGATTGGTAATCATCAAAATTCAGTTCACATGATGTTAACCCTTTTGCTTCAAATCTTACTCGATGCTAGTCCTCTCCAGGAACTTGATTTCCTTTTTCATTGTCTCATTTTCTAGCTAAGAGTGATCAAACATCTGACATTTTCAAGAATCATGTGGCAACTTGTTCTTTCCATCATGATATGTAATCAGACAAGGGAGGCCAAAAACTTCGGCTCCAATAAATTAAATTTCACTTAAATTAATAATTTAAGATGATTATAATAAATTATTAGTTTGAATCGGATTAATTAATTTGGTTTAAATTTAAGAGTTGAATTGACTTGTCATGTAAGTGTTATTTGATTAATCCACGTGTATTTCTTTATAATTTTTTAATTAAAGTCTAATAGAATTTTTTTTTGAAAATTTTGAAAATTATAAAAATTAATAATTTTAAAGATTAAAGAATTTCTCTAAAATTTTAAACTTTATTTCTTTTCTTTTTTTAAAAAAAGCTTAGGCTCCATTTTGCATTTTTGCTTTCTCCAAACGTAAGACAAGGGAAGTGTTACATCAACTGTTCTCAGCTAGTGGTCCAAAGTCATTGGAAACCAGAATCAGCAGATTCGTTTGGAGCCAAACTATGTGCTGTACGTGATGCTACAACTGGACAAAGCATGTGCACATCAACAACATCTCTTCTTGTGATCGATCCTCTAATTCTAAATCCTCAAATCTCTGGTTTTGTTCTTTCTGTTGTCTTATGAAGATCCATGGTCCTTACACAGCTTCATCTTTAATTTGCACTTCATTGGTTAAGACACCTTTCAAGGCTCCTGCCACTGTTGAACTTTGAGATTCGATAGTAAAGAAGTACATCGCCTATCTTTTTCAATTTCAAGTCTTGCAAAATGTTAATTGACACGTATTGAGTTTGTGTCACATATTGATAAATATATCATAGGAAAACAGAACGGTTTGTGAAGAACCAAGATTAAACTAACTTCTCATTAAATAATTCAATTACCTTATTACATGACCAGAATTTAAATATGTAAGATAAGAGGTTTAAGAAACTAATATCAGACCATCATAAAACTGATTAAAGATTGAATAAAATTAAAGAAATTAAAAAATGACTGAAGAAAACTGTCATTTACTATCGACAAATTTAAAGTTTAATTAAAAAAGAAAATTGTTAAATAAAAGTTATTCGGTTTATTTTAGTTTATAAAAATCAACTAGTTTATAAAAACTGACTGTTTAATTAATAAATTGATTGATTTTTAACATAAAAATGATTAAATTAAATCAAACTAAAACATTAACCGATTTAAAGATTTTAATGTTAAATTGACTGAATCGATTCGATTTTTAAAACATTGAATTTTTAGAATTTGCTTTTTCTTTCTTTTATTTCCCGTGATGCCATATTACAGTATTGTAATATGAAATAAAAATATATGAATTCTCCCGGATAAATTCAAAGATCAAACTCAACAACAACAGCCTGTAGATTACATTTTCTTCAACATTAGGAAAAGGTGGATGACAAAATTAAAACAAAAGTTGTTTATGTGCAAGAGCTTATAGGATTGAGCAAATTTTGTCTCGACAAACGTTAAATTCATTGGAGGAGCATATATCTTCTGTACATCTTAAGCTTGTGATCGATTCACAGGAATTTCTTGCTAATTCCAAAGGTTTTCAGATAATTTGTATCATTCTACGATGAAGATCTAAAATTTGAGTATGCAAAAGAATCTCCTATCAATTTCAGTTTTCAACCTATTTTTTTGGGTCTTAGACCAGGGTATTCACCGGCGGATCCAGTGACTAATCCCCTCGCTAGTTTGTAGGCACCTCACAGGGTGGGATAGCTGGCCCAAAGATTTAAGACTGCTCCATACCCAAAGTCAAAGATCAAACCCCTACCTTTGGTTAAGGATGAATGAGTCCCTGTCACTCAACCACTCCCCTTAGGTTTACAGTTTTCAACCTATTACCTATACATTTGTGTATGAATAGAGGGGGGAAGAAAAAGAGATGAGGTAACCCACTTACACTACAGGTTATTTGCAGGACTTCGACAACAAACTTAATATAGGAGAATACGTGCAGGCGTTAGACGTGTAGCGGTAGATTTAGTCGAAATCATATATTCACCTGTGCTTTGCAGTACTTACATCCAAGTCTTATTCATTTTCAGGTTGTTTGTCGTGATTTGCTGTATCTGTCAACACTTGCATCGATACTCGATAACCAAACCAGGGGAGTGCAGACATTTTCATGGCGTATGGATCAAACGACCATTGTTTGCTTTAATTGCTTCAGGCATGTCGTGGGATTTTTGTTTTGGGAAATTGAATAATTGAATTAACTACCGCAAGCTAAGTCATCATTGCAATGAGATCACCTACAAAATTACAAAGCTAAAGACAAATCATATTACAAAATTATATAACATTAACAAGACTCATTATAAAATTCTTTTAGTCTTTATGTCTAAGGATAAGGTCATTTTGATCATATTTAGTTATTGTAAGAGCCCGAATCCAGTTGACTATGTCATTAGCTAGAACACATATAGGAACTTCCTCATTCTTGTATATTCTCTTGTTTCTTTCATTTTATAAAGAATAAATAATCGTTGTAAAGGCAGTTTTGTACCGGGGGCATTTTGCAACGTTAATTGGGTAGTATGGATTATCCAATTCAAAGATGAAGCCCAATCATAATTTAAGAAGGTATTAGGTAACAAATGTACAACTCTGCTCCAAACCACTTTAAAGTAATTACATTGAAATGCTCTCTATTTTCTTCCAACTCCTTCCAAAGAACACAAATTGGGTCAAAAGTTCTAAACCACTTGTTTTTTTTGTACATATTCTGCTTTTAATAAGTAGCCAAGTGAAAATAGAGACTTTTGGATTAATAAAATATTTCCAGTGAAGATTGAACCAAGGAACATACCTATTAAGATATATATTATATATCTTATTATTAATTTTGACATTATTTGATAATTCGACTTTCAAGATAATGTTAATTAGCTTCAAATTCTAACCAAGATGGGATAGAATATCTTGGATTTGATTGGGATAATATCTAGTAAAAGATTGTATGAAAGATAGAATTCTATCTTGTAAAGTCTCCTAATTATGATAGAACTCTATCTTGTAAGGCTTACCTTTGCATCACGTGATAATAGGGCTGAAGGGACTACTACTGTGTTTGTGTGTGTGTGTGTGTTTCTTAGTGTGGTATTTAACATCTTTTGTACGCAGTTGGTTCTCTATTGGGGTTTTTTCACAATTCAGGTTGCGTATGTGTGTTGCATTTTTCATGATTGTGTGTGGTTAATGGGTTTGTAAGTGCAGTTGTAATTCTCTTTCGAAAATTGTCTGAACCAGCTAGTTATCTTTGTGTTGTAATTTATGTGGATCACGTCACCTGGGCTTAATGGTTTTATGTTGCGTTTTCTTTGGTGCGTTGTCGTTGATTGGGTGTTCTTGCAGTTGTGATTTCTGCTGGCAATCTTGGATCATATTGGTAGTTAATTTTGTGGGAAAATTATCCTATGTGTTGCTGAATTTTCTATCAATAATGACGTGATTTTAGGGGCTGAAAAATTGTTGATTGCGTGTGACTGTGTGCTGTGTTCTCTACTGCCTTTTTGAACGACCATTGAGAGCTTCTTTGGTGTCTAGTGTGTGGATTTTGGCAGCTGATTTTTCTATGGTGTTTGTATGATTTTATTATGTTGTTTATTTTCGATGGAGTGTTAACTTTGTGGTTGTCGTTTTTGGTATTGGTGTGCAAAAATTTCAATAGTTTTTGTAACTTTGCAGCTGTTATCTTTGTTGTTGGTTTTGTGCAAAAAACTTTAGTAGTTGTCGTGATTACTACAACTCTATTGGGTTAACGTTTCGGTGATGAAACGTTTGTAGATTTAAGACGTTTTGGACGTTTTTGTGGTTGTTGTGCGTGGGATATTTTAGTGACTATATCAAAGGTTCACAATCTTGGTGAACAACTTTCCGTTCTTTCATTCATCTCAAGTGTTGTTTTTGTTTATGTCTTTATTGCTTCAATTACTTGAGTTGTTTTATTATCATCCTTATTATTAATCATTGTTGATAAAATTTTCTGTTGAGGTTAGCACGAGGTAGTCGTGTTATTGCGTGTGAATTACTTTCACGGGTATTGAGGATGAGGGATAGTGTCAAGGATTGAGTGGTATCAACTTAGTCAAGCCTTGTATAAAACTGTTGTCGTTAGTGAAAGTATTAAGCTGGGTGAGAGCCCGTAGACGTAGGCAAGGTGTGTCAAACTACGTTACCAAATTTCGGTATTTATTTATATTTGTGCGTTCAATTTTTTTGGTTTTTGACTGTGCTAGAAACGATTGTGATAAATTGAAGATTTTGTGAAATTACTACACCCCTTCATATTATCAATACCTTTCAATTTCTTGCAAAGCCTTATAGTAAGACTTGTTGGTAAAATGACCTGAGGTAGTTGGACTTAGGTAACTGAATCCTACTCGTTAATATCAATGATTTGAAGAAGAAAGGTCTTAAGGAAGAAGCTTTGGAGTTAAAAGGAATCCTGTTCATGAGTCTAGATATTTCAGTCCTTTATATGAGAGGACTATGATCTGTCCAATTGTCAAACCAAACCAAAATTTACCACCATTGCCTAATACATGCTTAGTCATTGGAAAAATCACTAGTCTTAAGTTTAACATTTGTAAGAAAAACCAAGAGTACACTCTCAAGAAAGACAGTTGCCAAAAGCTTTCCTGGCTTAGATATGTTTAATGTAACTATTTCACCCAAATAGCATTTTTGTCATCGAATAGCCTCCATATCCTTTTGCACAAAAGCACTTTTTGCATAAGAGAAATTGAGGTAATGCCTAGGCCCCTTATCTTTTAGGGATAGTCACTTCACTTCATTTGAATTTAGATTTTTTAGAGTTTTCAGTATTCCCAGACGATAAGAAAGCTTTCATAATGCCACCAATCTCCTTGAAGACTTTCTTGGGTAGAATGATGTGAGAAATCCAATAAACGTAGAGGTTTCCCAGTATAGAAATTATCAAAGCAACCCAAGCAACAAGTGACAAGAATCTTTTTTGTCAGACATTAATATGAGCTTTGATCCCTTCTATGAGAGAAATACAATCAGAGTACTTTGGCTTAGCATATGAGATAGGAACTCCCAGGTATTTAAGAGGAAGAGCATGAAACTGAAGTTTGGTAATCCTAGAGAGTTCTATCGAGTTCCTCACATATTTAAAGCAATACAAACTACTTTTATGTACATTCAAGACCATTCCATCTTGTGAAATTGCATGCACTGTTTCCTCAAAACATCTAATGAAAACAAGGAGCTAAAAACTGAACTTATAGAGTTATGATCAGAAATACAAACATAAACAATGTTAAGTATTTGCAAAATGTTGAATTTAACCGTGAAAATCTTGGTGTATGGTTTAACAAAAATGTTTCTAGCTCCAAGATGAACAAATTTGGTAACCGCTCATCTTAAGGAGGAAGTTAAAGTTAGAGAGAAAAATTGCAGATAATAGAAAATTATAGAGAAGCAAAAAATCAAATGTTGTATTTGCACAGTGTAAAGTGGTGCCTTATATACAAATTCTTAGCTGTATAATGTTGGACCCCACACCCCACCCGAAAGTGTTTGGGGGTTATACCCCGCTGTGTGTTTGCGGGTTATACCACGGCATCCAACACAAATCGGTATTGTCCTCTTTGGGAATCGAACTCGAGACCCCTCAAGGTTTTGTTGCACTTAAGTGCACGCCTCTCACCATTCTTTGGGAATCGAACTCGCGACCCCTCAAGGTTTTGTTGCACTTAAGTGCACGCCTCTCACCATTG
>JANVCL010000005.1:2539157-2551045 GCA_026546855.1 Erythroxylum incrassatum | reverse complement strand
TGGATGCTGCGGTATAACCCGCAAATACACGCCGGGGTATAACCCACAAACACCTTCAGGTGGGGTGTGGGGTCTAACATTAAAAAGGCGCAGCTCAATGGTAAGAGGCGTGCTTGTAAAAGCAACAAAACCTTGAGGTCACGAGTTCGAATCGTGACCAAAGAGGATAATACCGATTTGTATTGGATGCTGCGGTATAACCCGCAAACACATACCGGGATATAACCCTCAAACACCTACGGGTGGGGTGTGAGGTCCAACATTAAAAAGGCACCTTTTAATGTTTGGTCCGTGTTTTGCGTTGAGCCCGTGTTTTGCATACCGGGGCGAACAGGCCCCGCGTACCTCAAGTTTGCACGCGACCACAACCTTCAAAAATATTGTCTTCTCTGGGAATCGAACTCGCGACCCCTCAAGGTTTTGTTGCACTTTCATGCACGCCTCTTACCTTTGAAGGTTGTGGTCGCGTGCAAACTTGAGGTATGCAGGGCCTGTTCGCCCCGGTACGCAAAACACAGGCCTAACACAAAACACGGACCCAACATATAATGTCTAGCTGTAACAACTCAAGTGAAAGTGCTAACTAGAGTGTTATGTTTTGCAGAACTCAATGGCTTCGTGAAGACATCAACAAGCTGGTTTGTGGAGGAGAGGTGAAGATGACGAAGGAACCCTTGTTTGAGCTTATCACGAACTAAATGGCAATCGATATCAAGGTTGTTTGCTTACGTTCGTGGAAGACGGGATTGGCAGTAATGTGAAGAGCTGCTTGGTTATCACAGTTGAGTGGGATGGGAAGTGTGATCAAAACCTACAAGTTACACAATATATAAGATATCCAGAGTAATTCACAAGTTGTGGAAGCCATGCTGCGATACTCAACTTTAGCGAAGGATCACGATATAGTGGACTGCTTCTTTGTCTTCCACAAGATAAGAGAGCCACCATAGAGAACACAATAACCAATAAGCAACTTGCAACTGCAAGGACAATCAACCTAATCAACATCGCAATAAGCAGTTAAGGAGGAAGCAAGGGCTAGAGGATAAAAGAGAGCTTTAGTTGAGGAATGTTTCAGGTACCACAAAACATGGATAGCGATGTCAAAGTGAGGTCGGTATGGTGCAGCCATAAATTGGCTCAAGTGTTGAACGACATAGCTAATATTTGGCCGTGTGAAGTTGACATAAAGGAGATTCCTAATAAGCCGGCAATAGCAATCAAGATCAGGAAGAAGTTCACCATCCTCCAGAGAGAGCTTGAGACCCTTAGAAAGAGGTATAGGAGAAGGAGACAAATTGTCCATCCCAGACTCATTGAGGAGGTCCAGTACAAATTTTCGTTTGATAATGAAGGTACCAGAGGAAGAATGTGCAATCTCAAGGCTAAAAAAAATTTGATGAAGCCTAGATCTTTGATAATGAACTTCGAATGCAAGGCAGATTTCACAGCTTCGATAGCTTGCGGATTAAAACTTGTGATCAAGACATCATCAACATAGACTAAAAGAGCAATGAACTGATCAGCAGAGCCTTTAGTAAATAAGTAATGATCATGAGCAAACTAGGTGAAACCCAGATGGATCAGGAAAGAGGAGAATTCAAGATTCCACTAACATAAGGCCCGTTTAAGGCTATAAAGCGACCGCTTAAAGAGACACACCTGACTTGGAGCCGCTCTGTGATAGCCCTCTAAAAGTTTCATATAGACTTCCTTATCAAGAAAGCAATGGAGAAATGCATTGTTGATTTCTAATTGAGAAATAGGCCAACCAGTGTTTGAAGCAAGTGCAATTAAAATACAAACTATCACTAGTTTCGCTACAGGAGAGAAATGGTTAGTGTAATCAAGGCCTCCTACTTGGTTAAATCCTTTAGCCGGTAAACGGACTTTATATCGTTCAACCTCACCAGTAGGAGTGTATTTGATTTTAAAAACTCATTTACTATCAATAGTTTTTTTTTTCAGTTAGGAAGGGAAGTAAGGACCCAAGTGCCATTATCTTCAAGAGCTTTTAATTTTTTGGACATGGAAAACACACAATTGGGATCATGAGAGGCTTGAAGGTAAGTGGTGGGCTCAGTGATAATAGAGATTTAATTAAGGAAGGATAAGTATGAGTGAGAGGAAAAGGGGCAGGAAAGGCACTTGAACCGTCTGAGACATCACTGTCAGTAGTAGAGTAGGCAAGATGAACAAAATCCTGGAGCCAAGCAAGGTTGTTGACAATTCTAATGCTGCGACGAAGCGGTGGGTTAGGTGTAGTAGGGTTAGGAAGTCAGGTTGAAAATGTAGGAGAGGAAGGAAGGGGACTTGGCATGGAAGAAAGGGATGTAGGAGGAGAAGAAGTGGTAAAAGCTGGAGAAATAGAGTCATCAGTAGGGAAAATTTGAGGAGGAGGAACAAGAAAAGATGAAGAAGTGGTAGGGTTAGAATAAAAGGGAAATTGGTCTTCAATGAAACGTACATCACGACTAAGAATGAGTTTGTAGGAGGAAAAATCATATTCTTTGTAGCCTTTATGGTGGCTAGAGTAACCCAAAAAAATACCTTGAATGGCACAGGGTTCAAATTTATCACGATAGGGAGTGGTAAAGGTGGCATAACACAAGCAGCCAAAGGTGCGAAGGTGGTCATAAGATGGTTTCGTTTTGTAGAGATGTTCATATGGTGTATCCTATGCAAGTTGAGCTATAAGTAAGCGGTTGCTGAGATATGTAGCATGGAGAATGCACTCGCCCCAGAATTCTCTTAGGAGAGAGGATTGGAATTAGAGTGTACGTGTAAATTCAAGGATATATTGATACTTACGTTCAACGACACCATTTTGTTGTGGTGAATAGGTGCAAGTTTTCTAATGCAAAATACCATGGGACTGAAATCGAGAATGACATGGTTGATTGAGAAATTCGGTGCCATTATCTATTCGAATGACTTTAACAAATGTGGCAACTTGATTTTGTACCATGGTAAAGAAAGATGAAAGGATAGAGCAACACAGTGACTTGTGTTGCATAAGAAATTTCTAGGCACATCTTGTATTATCATCAATAATGATAACGAAAAAGTGAGAACTAATGATGGAGGTAGTATTGTAAGGGCCCCATATGTCAATATGGAGCAAATCAAAGGGGTTGGCTGTGGAAGAAGAGTTTAAGGGAAAAGGCAATCTTGTTTCTTTGGCCAAAGGGCATATGGGACATGTGAAGTGTTTCTGTGAGAGATTGTTGAAGGGCTCTATACGGGCAATTTTTTATAAAGAAGGGTGGCCTAGCCTTGCATGCCATAGGGAAAAATCTTTAGAACTAGAGAGATGTGAGTAGTGAGGTGATGTGATAGAATTAAAAAGTTGTCCTTTATTATTGAAAAAAATACTCATAGATTTTTGCAAATAGTTATAGATTTTTGCAAATGATGGAGAAAATTTTCCATTCTAGAATTGTCAACGCTTGCTTTGTCTAATTTATAAAGCTTGCCTTTAACTTTGCTAACAACAACGAAGTTCTTAGTCAGTAGGACCTGAAAAAGACATCCAAAAGGGTAAAAGGTTATTTTGAGGGCCATGTCTCTTAGCAATTTACTTACAGAGAGAAGATTGAATTTAAAAGAAGGAATATAAAATACATATGTAATTCAAAGTTTAGGTGTAAGGTGATAGTGCCATGTGTGTAACTGTAGTAAGTCCCAACAGGAAGGTAGATCGTAACCACTTTCGATAAGAGTGTGAGCGAGGTAAAAGAGTCTTTATCTAGTGACATATGATCCATTGCCCCAGTGTTAATAATCTAGTATTTATCTCCCAACATGGCAACAGAACAAAGGTGAATGAAGTTGAATTTACCAGCAAAATTTGTAGCATTTGGGTCGCATATCAGCGTTGGTCCTTTGCTTTTAAACAATTTCACCATTTCTTAATGAATAGTGTTGGCAAGTGCTGAGCCCCACTCTTCATACTTGGCATCAAGAGGATCCATTTATGAGTCAATTGTTGTAGCATTTGTAGGGATTTGAGAGGTGACTTGGGCAACATCCTTTTTATTTGGCTGTGAGAGGTATTTGAGCTTATACTATTATGGAAATCCATAACCCTTAAAGCAACTTTCCCTATTGTGATTGATCCTTCGACAATAATTACAAAATTTATTAGACTCTTTGCCACATTTCTGGTCCATTTTGTTTTCAAATTGGTACGACTTGGGATTCTACAGTTTGGTAAGCAATGCTGAACCTTTTAGTGCATCAGTTAGGATGGAGCAGACATGCCTCTGTGATTCCACTCTCAAGATCATCAAATACGCCTTGTTGATTGTTGGAAAGGGATCCAACATAATTATATGGTTTTGCACTTGATCGTAACCATCATGTAGCCCATTAAAAATTGCATTAATTTGTTTCCATTACCCATGTCAACTAAGCGCTTTGCAGCCCCGCAATTGCAAGTTGGTATTAGGTCAAAAGATCCTAATTCCTCCCATAACATTTTTAGTTAAGTGTAATATGCTGAGATAGAAGAGTTTCCTTGAGAAATAGAAGCTATTTTTCTTTGTAATTGATAGATCAATGGCCCATTACTCTCTCTATACCTTTCCATAAGCTCATCCCACAATTCTTTTTCTTTATTTGTGTAGATAAATGCCTCAACAAGTTCTATAGATATGGAATTCAAGATCCAAGAAGTGACCATAAAATCACATCATTATCACTGCTCATAGTCACTGGAGGCTTCATCTGACACCGTGACTCTACTATTAATGAAGCCTAGTTTACACTTTACCCTTAGAGCAATTCTCATTGCTATACTCCAAGTACAATAATTCGCACTGTTGAGAGGTGTAGCCACAAGTATCATCCCTAGATTATCCAAGTTCTGTTGAAGAGGGTCGTCATTTGTGATCTGTCGAACTGGTGTCTACTATTAAACCAACGTTTTTCTTGAGTTTCTAATAGTATAATGCTCTTCTATGGTCGCTTAAGCTAAGAAACAATATCTAATAGAAGGTTTTGAAGGTGAAAACCAGACTTTATTCTAGGTTTCAGGTTTAGAAAGTAGAGAAGAAAGGTAACTGCTCTGATACCATGATCAAATCTGGTAACCGCTCGTCTTGAGGAGGAAGCTAAAGTTACAAAGAAGAAATTGCAGAGAATAGAAAATTATAGAGAAGCAAAATATCAATTTTTTGTATTTGCATAGTACAAAGTGGTCCCTTATATAAAAATGGTTAGTTGTATAATGGCAAACTATAACAACTCATGTGAAAGTACTAACTAACTAATTAAAAGAGAAACATTGAGTATAAAATGAATAAGTTAGTTGTATATTGTATATAAGAAATAAATATGTTTTAGTCTTGTATTTTGTTGTTCTTTTTTTTAATTTGTTAAGTGTATAGATTTCGATGATAACCTGATGATTTATGAAGGATTTAATATGATTATGATATGATATTAAATTATCTAATTGGAAAAGAAAGTGCAAGAAAACGTTAAAAGTTGTGGAACATCTCCAACTTTGCTTCACAGTTTGTCTGTTGATTAGTAATCCTTAAAATTCAAGTATTTAGATGTTAGCCTATTAATTCAAATCTTACTTCATGCTATTCCTTTCCTAAAATCAACTTCATAAGATGTTATTACTTAATAGAGATAGGAGACGTGATTAAACTTAGACAGTTTCAAATTTGAACTTACTGATAAGACTATTAAAGATGATTATTTTGAATATTAATTCATTTGTGTTATGTGTGATTATTAATTTTATCTTAAAATTTGGTGTTTTTTGTATTAAGAAGGTCTTTGATGAATCTAAAGCTTAAAAAAAATCAAAACACCACAAAATGTAGTTAGAAGGGTATAACTAATAACATCATTTCTAAAACATGTCAAAAATTGTTTCAACCTTATCAAAAATTGTTTGAAACCTTATGTTGACCAAGTTTAGACATCAGTAAGAGAATTTATAATTTTTGAGAGCCAAAAATCACAACAAGAAGATCCCAATATTAAAAATTTTACGAGAAAAGTAGCTATAAATTAGACCAAAATAAAGGAGGAAGGGTATCCTAAAATTTTCCATCTCTACTTTCCAGTCTTTCATTAAACTTTCTTTTTTTCCTCTTTAGTATACATTAGTATAATTTTTCTTCACTACATGTTAGTAGTAGCTATGACTATTATTGGCTAACATTCTTTATCTTGGTTAAAAGGAGTCCAAGCCCTTAAAACTTTGTAGATTAGGAGATAATTGAGTTTTATTGCCAAGTGTTTCATTTTTTCATATATTAAATTGTTTTTTGTTTTGATATTATCATTACATTTTTTATTTATTTTAATGAGTGCGATTAGTTTACTAATTGAAATAATTATAAACTAGATTAAATATTTAAATACGTAAAAGTTCAGTTCCTTGAGTCTTTATAGCAGCTATGAATTTTTAAGTTATTGCATCAGAAATTATTAATTTTTAAGAAAGATATTCAACTAGATTAAATGCAAGTACAGATGTTGGGTTGCTTTGCTTCAACGGTCTTTCATTTGTTAAAGCTATTGTTTAATTAAAATTTAAATCGTTTATAAGGTTGTTAAATAATAAAGACTAATTGAATTGCATATTTTTGATCTACTAAACCATAGAAAAAAACATGTATTTAATATCACATTGAGTATGTGATTGATGAAACATTATTTCTTTTTGTATCAATGATTAATCGTAATTCTAATGGTGAAAACGATCATGAACTAATTTGTTTTACTAATAATTCTCTTTTTATTATTTGTAGAATTTAATTTAATTTAATTTCATATAATTTCATATCATCACAACCTCAATTTTGTTAAATATTTCTTCGTAACAGTTGATGAACTAAAATTCTTTGTAAACATGATTCC
Source organism: Erythroxylum incrassatum (assembly GCA_026546855.1). Classification (NCBI taxonomy): domain Eukaryota; kingdom Viridiplantae; phylum Streptophyta; class Magnoliopsida; order Malpighiales; family Erythroxylaceae; genus Erythroxylum; species Erythroxylum incrassatum. The sequence continues at coordinate 2,544,160 of JANVCL010000005.1, read as the reverse complement.
TATTTTCGTATACTACATTTGTTTTCATTACATGAATTTAGGACCTATTCAAATTTCTGAGCATATTCAAAAAGTCTGAATCTATATGTGAATTAGGTTTCAAACCTTTTCTACTCAAACTCAACTTGTATCCAACCCAAATTCATATATATAATGAGACGAGTTCAAGACAAACTTAGAATCTATTTTTTTAGTTTAACTTAAACTCGAATCTAAACTCAATTAAGTTGAATTTCACGTATTCAGTTTGTACTAGTTCTAATCAGACTGAGTGTTTTACCATCCCTAGATGTTAGAAAGGTGATGGTTAATATACAAACACTAACACAAAGATAGGGATCGATTGAGCTTGTAAAAGCATGATCTTTATAGCATAAATAAAAACTGATATTCATAACTTTAAGATTTTGAATAAACAATTGTTATAAATCATAAGAGTGTAATGTTGCGTACCTGATGTAGAAGATGTCATTATTGTAAAGAGATTAAGAAACTTCACGGTGTTTTTAATGAAAATTAGTTTATTTTTCTTGACTCTCTTATGACTACAAAAACTTGACGGATAACAATTTGTAACCCTAATTAGTAGAAAGAATACAAATTTATATATCTACAATAACAACAACATCCTGTGAGAGTTTCGCTGAGCGCGAGTTTGAGGAAGTTCAGTAGTACGCAACCTTACTATAGATAAACATATAAATAAAAATATAGAAATATGTAGCAAAATACATAATACAATAAATATAGAACAAGGTCAAGAATAATAAAATATAGAATAAGTAAATAGATACACAAACTAAAAAGAAGATAGGTACAAGAATAGATCAAACAAGTCATTACTGAAAAATAATTAAGCTAACTCTAAATAACTAAAAGGGAAGTATTACAAGATAGAAAAAATTAGTCTAAATATAAGAAACAAGACTCAAAAGAAAATATTTCAAAGACCTAAGAGAATGAAAATGACCTCTTTAAGTGAGATCTTTTATTCATTTCCTAGTATGCCATATTTTTTTATCGTAGGTATGTGCTTGGTAAGTTCTAGTTGAGTCATATCATTCTCGATCATCTCTTCTTAATTCCTCTTAGGCCTTCCTATTTTTCTCTTACAATCTCTAAATACTATTTTATCGTATCTTTTCACTGGAGTGTTATGGCATCTCCCCTTAACATATTTGAACCACCTACGCTTTGTCTTTTTTAATGTGGTACGTCCATTAAGTGACCAAAATAAAAGATTGAGATTTATTCTATTATTAAATAGGACATATAGACTAATTATGATTCTTTAGTTATATTAATATTATTATTATTATAGATAAAAATATGACTACTAATTAGGCAACGTTATAGCATTCTCTCCCTTGGCCCAGTACTTAAACTTTAGTTTAATAGTGTAAACTTTAAATGCACATAAAAAATCTCTTAATATCTTCATAATTTACCTTAACAAAATAAATTACACAATAAGGATCATGACAGTCATACACTTTAACATCACATATTTACTTCCATATACTATAACAATAGTCATTTAACAAGTCAATTAACAAAAGTGGTATATAAATATCATAAAAGTCCACATTAATGTTTCATAGACAAATTTATTTCTTGTTTAATAATAGTTACATGTGTACATTCATAATAAATAAAAAATTGTCGATCAAAAATTTTGTTGAAGTTAAGAGTGTCAAAAAATGATATAAAAAAACAATTATTAATATAACAAAGACTCATTCTTTGAACATGTTTTTTAAATATCTTTAGTGCAAGGTCTTTAGTTAAGGGATTTACAATCGTAAGATTCATCTTAATGTGTTCAATACACAATATTTATTAATGAACTTCATCCTTTATGACAAAATATTACAACTCCACATTTTTTGCACCTCTAGGGTACTTACCATTATTGGAGTAAAAAGTACTCCATAATTATCACTATAAATTTTCAATAGCCTAGTCATGGTGTTGACAATCCCAAATCTTAAAATAAAGTTTTGTAGGCATAAGACATGAATTGTAGCATATAGAATATGGGCACTTATGGAGCCACATTCTAACAAAGTTTGGAGGGGTCCTCAGTGAGAAATGATTCTAAATTTGAACGGCAAACGATTACCCCAGTTTTTTCTAATCTTACTCAAACTCCATGGTCTTTAATTTCTCAAAACCTCTATACCAATCATAGCCCTTCTACGAATCCTGAAGCATCCCTACAATATCGTCCTTTCTAAACTAGGACTTTGATAATTTCTTATATTGATGTTCAAGTCGTCAATGTCATTTGGCACAAAAGCAAAGGACGGCTTGATTGTAAGGAAGAAGAAAAAGCGTAAGATAAAACAACGGACCATTCAACATTGAGTTGCTTGCTTACTTATTCACACCTCTCTCTCTATCTATGTCAAAGATCCGAAAAATCTCTGTTTCAGTGTTGCACCGATACTTGATATCAAAGGAACATCAAGGTGAAGAAATTTTCATGGTGGATCAAACAACCGCTCTTGTAGTTGCATATTGCATGTCTCGAGAAATCGCAACCGACCTTGTGTGCCTGATCAGAACATATTGATCTTTCAGGATCTCCAAGTGACAAGTTTCATAAACAGTGTTAGGATATTTGCAAAATGTTAAACTAACCGTGAAGTTCTTGGTGTATTAACTTTACAAAAAGGTTTCCAATTCCAAGAAATAAATAAGATTGTTGTTTTGTATTTTGCTTTTTCCCCTTTTCGTTTGTGTATAAATTGACTAGTAACAGTAGGTAAAAGTTGGGACGTGATCCTCTGTACCTTTACTCTGTACCTACTCTGTGCCCATTATATCTGAGTTATTTATTTTTGTAGGTCTCACATAAATGGATGGTTCAGATGCAATAAGCACAGAGTAGGTACAGAGTAATGGGTATAGAGGATTTGAGGGCGTAAAAGTTATTGAGTAACACATATTTTCATGTGATACTTTTTATACAAGAAACACTTATCCGAAATTAAGATTTGCCAAGAATTAACATGACATCGAACTATGTCAAAATATTAGAAAACAATAAAAAATGAAAGGCAAAAGGACACCTCCAAAGGTTCTTACTTTCACAAATTAAACTTGCATGAAAATTTCTCTTTCTCAATTTGTTTGGTGATTGGTAACCCTCAAAATTAAATCAAGTGCTTAGATTTGAACTTAGGCATCCAATATAGAAAGAAGATGAAGACACATTTTCAAGAATCCTATGACTTTATTTCCTTAGGGTAGGATCAATTCCCTAACCAACTTGTTCTTTCAATCATGACATGTAATCAGAAAAAGGGAAGCCAAAACTTCGATTCCGTTTAGTATATAAAAGATATATAGTTTGCTATAGACAAACAAGAGAAACAAACTTATTGGTTGCATGGGAATGCTCAAAGAATCAGATCACGTTCATGTATTTTCTTAGTGTACTGAACTTGCCTTTGTTGACAGATATTAATACTTTTTATAAGTAGTCTTATGGTATTGCCGATTCTTTCCAACTAAATGATGATTACCAATAATGTACATCACAAGAGATTGGAGAGCTTCTCGATCAATTAGGCACATGCTTCATTTTATTGTTAATTCTTTAGAAAGTATATTTTCTGATCAAATTTTTATTTTTCTATTTTTCATTTTGTCTGATGTGTTGGTTTCAAATTATTCAATTACGAGACCCCCAAAAATTTTAATTAGAGAAGACACTCGCTAAAGTTTTAAACATTCTTAGTATATTTTTATGGGTTTAACTACTTTACAAAGTGTATGATCAATTATTTACTCTCAAAAAAGGATTTAAGATACCTTCATATTGATAATATATACTAATTAGGATTTCTTCATTTTTATTGTAATTTGTTCATTTTAAATGCCTTACTTGATACTAATTAATTGTTTATATATTTCAATTTTCACTATAATTTTGGAGACATTAGGTTTTATGTTAAACTGATAGTTTTGAGGGTTTAATCATGCTTAATTAAGTGCAATTTTGGATTTTTTTCTTCATATATATAAATTATTATTGTGCGTTTAAAGTATGTTTTAGGATATCAAGGTGACATTAAACGGATCTTATGTAACACCCCCTTATCGCAGAATACACACCGGGACGCCCGAAGGTCATTCCGGTACATATCCTACGATAAAGGTGGTCATTCCGGTCATTCCGGATCTTGAAATTCTCAACCACTTACAGTTATAACCAAATAGACCAGGAATGTCAATATATGCATGTACAATAATTTCATGTGCAACAATGTCATTTTTCACAATAAAAATATGTCACATAATGAATGAATATGTAATAACATTTCTAACCCCTCACTGATCACTCAAAAATTTCTATTTTACCCTTCTCGCTGGAAACGGGATGTTACATCTTATGTGTGATTGTATTCATAGAATTGGCCACTTGTGTGTGATTGTATTAAAGTGAGTTTGTTGATTCCTATTCTCAACAAGTACAAAGTATTGTATATATTATTATCTATTGTATTTATTATGATTTTTTTGAAACGGTACATAATATATCGGAAAAAAATCCGAAGGATGTATAGTAGTTTCGTAAAATCTCTGATTTGACTGCAGTCGCTTTTAGCACCAATATGAAATCAGAAAAATTAAACACACAAAAATAAATCAACGCCGAAATTGGTAACGAAGTTTGATACATCTTGTCTACGTTTGCAGATCCCTCACTCAACTTAATTATTTTCACTTATGATACAACAATAATTTTACTCAAGGCATTACAGAGCCGATTTGTTGGACCCCGATTCCGGTGCCCAACGTCCTGAGACGTAAGCCTTGTGCTGAAAACCCTGAAGGGTCACTTGCTGTCAAACCACATTGGTGGTGAGCGTACACTAATCAAACCTCAAAATTATAAGTTGACTTCTTCATAGAAATTGTAACTTTAAGTCTCTAAATTGATTTGAAACAAGAATGACCTCAAACGGAGCTCTATAACTCAAGATATGCTCAAA
>JANVCL010000005.1:2514359-2538682 GCA_026546855.1 Erythroxylum incrassatum | reverse complement strand
GAAAACCTAACTAACCCAATACATGAAATTGATGGTAGAAACACTAAACCCATCTATTTCTTAAGCTTTTCTAACCAAAACCCATCCAAAAGCTAAATCTTGAAAACATGACTTACCTTGAATCTTTACCCAACCATGGGGTTTCTTGACTTAAATGGTAGCTTTGATCCTCCTCTATCTTTTTCCTTCTTGAGATTTCACCAAAACCTCCTTGAACTCTTAGAATCAAAGCCCTAAGCAACTCTTCTTCTTTTTCTCCCTTCTTTCTCCTTCCCACGACAATCTCTCCTCTCTCCCTTTCTATTTTCGTCCACTCCCTCTTCCCTCTCATGCAATTCTCTTTTAATTTCTTCTTTTTATACCCTCACTTAAGCCCAAAGGCCCATTAGATAAACCTTGTCCATTTATAACTTAAATCCCTCACTTAAGCCCAAAGGCCCATTAGACCCCTAAGCCTTTTTCACTTAACTCTTTAATTCATTTAAATTCATGCTAACCCATGCCACCTAACCTAATAGGCTAATTAATGTCAACTTAATTTACTCTATCAAGGCCTCAAAACCAATCTAATCATGCTTAATAAAATAACAAAAATTTAGGGGCCAACACGACTTATCCTATCCTTGACACTATCCCTCATCCTTACTACTCGTGAAAGTAAATTACATCCAATAGTACGATTGCCTCGTTTTAACCTTAACAGAGGATCTTTTCAACAATATTATAACGATATGGAATAAGCAACTCAAGTGATTAAACAATAACTAACATAAACAAAGAAAACACTTGACATAAAAAGCAACTCCCCTAAATATACCACTTCATCAATAAAAAACGGGAAGTTGTTAACTAAGAAATCTGTTGTGAACCTTCAATATAGTCACTGAAACATCCCATGCATAACAACCATAAAACGTCTTAAGTCGACAAATGTTTCATCACCAAAATGTTAACCCAATAGAGCTACAACAATTACGACAACTGCTAAAGTTTTTTGCATAAAACTAACAACAAAGATAGCAGTTACAAAGTCATGAAAACTTCTGAAATTTTCGCTCACCAATACTAAAAACGACAACCATAAAATTACCCAAGAGCACCCTCAATTGTCATTCAATAATAGAAAAGAATGCAACTGACCATCAACAATTATTCAGCTCACTTACGTCATTCAATTGACAAAAAATGTAGCAACATGGATTATCAACGTAAAATCAACAATCCAATCGACAACTCAACCAAAGAAAAATGCAACACCAACATCACAGCCTAGGTTCGTGATGTGCCTGAAAAATCCAACTACAAAATTACCCAATTAATGACGACTTCACAGAAGAGAAACACAACACACACAAGATCAACCCAAGGTACGTAATCAGTCAAGAAAAGTTGCAACAAATACATGATACACCTGTAAGCTTTTAGCAGCAAGAGTTGTTTTTGAACGTAAACCCTTATAGAGCCTTATCGAAAATCATTTAAAAAATGCCAGTTAACAAGTTGTCCAACATCTGTCATTTTTCCTTTGCACAAAAAAGGACATTCAGCCCACTATCCACGTGAATCTCAGCTACATTACAACTACTATTATCAATTCAAATTGGATAGCTACTATCCCAAAATAGATTATAGATTTAAATCTCATCTTAAGCTAATCAACAATCTTGAAATCCAATTAGCAAATGATGTCAAAATTGATAATAGGGTACCTAACATGTATCTTAACAATATCTTTTACTTTCTAAGGTACTATCGTAAAGATGTAGTGCCTTATCAGTATTGGTTGAGATTATTGCATATAATATAGTAGGAATTGGTTTTCTTCTTTTTATGTTCTATTTATTTAAAAATATATTACCATATTAATTACATGTATTTTAGTGAAGAGTGTGCATTAAAAGAATGAGAATCTAATCCAGTTCTATACATGATTTTATAGGATTAGATCCAATAGATATTAGATAGAAAGAGTTATTTATATAATTTCTAATTATTTGATAATTATTAAAAATATTATTTTAACATGTATGTTAAACTTAAGATGATGAGAAAACTTTGTTATTGGGTAGTGATCAACCATGAATATAATAAAATTAATTTGAACTCAAAGCGTAATATAAGTGATTTATCTGAATTTTTAAATATTTTCAAGTGTTTCGATATTGATTTCAAATTTCTATGGAAATTATTAAAGTATTTTTAAATCAAATATGTTGTTTAATTTTTTTAGCCGTTAATTTATTTAAAATAAACATTTTTAAAATTATTATAGATATACTCAAAAGTCTATTAAAATGCGAGAAAATTTATCAAATACATCCTTCAAATTCAATTCATTTTTCAACATATAATTTTTTCTCCAATCGTAAGATAGAATTGTTATAATTATTCTTAGCTCGTGGTCCAAGCACTATCAATACGAAAGTGTACAATGAAGAGTATGCGTTGCATGTATATATATGTAAACTCATAAGTTTATACAAAGTGTTCTCTCATTTGAGTTTAATATTAATATTTGATGTCTGTTTATAAAGTATAGACATTTCTCTTAATTTTCATAGCTTTTTGAATCACCTAAAATCGATATTTCTATTAATAAAATATATTTTTAAAATCAAATATTGTTCAATTTTGATGGCGTATATTAGACTAACAAGTGTCTCTACACCATACATAATCAATCTATTTTAATCCTATTAAGTACTAAACATCAAACATGACGCATTTTATGACCAATAACAATTTCTCCAATTTTTAATTATATCTAAAATTTAAAATAAAAAAATAATTCACCTCATCAAAATATATAACAAACATTACTTCTTTTTGGAGTTTTTAATATAGGTATAAACTTTTTTTTACAATCACTTTTTAATACTACTTCTCTACGAATTTAATAATTATGAAATTCGAAGTAAATATTGAAAATAAATGTCATTCTCCTTATATTTGTCTAAAAGAAGAGAAACATACTCCTTTGTATATGAGTAAATGCTTTGAAATAAAAGGGTTTTAGACTGATCCGGAAAATTTTAAGTTAAAATTTAAATTTAGATTGAATTATGGTAGGATTTGATTGAGTCTGAACCTTTTTGCTAAGCCTAGACAAGACTCTAGGAAGAGAATTAAAATCTTGAATCATCCTTCTCCCTTATACTTCCTTATGTTTATATGCTTCCATTGTGCTCTACTTTTTATTTTTCACGTCATGTTTGAAGAATAAAGCTTGCAACATAATCGTATATCTCATGCCTTATACGTAGCACGTATGCATATCTCATGCCTTATACATAGTATGTACATACTATGTGATCTATGTCTTTTACGTTTCTAGAACCATTAAAAAAATCATAAAAATATATGTTCAACAGTAAAGGCCAAGACTTGCCTTTTTTCCTCTTAACCTTTGATCGTTTAGCGGTGATATTACACTATTGTGGGCTGAAATAAAAATACATAAACATAGATATGCATCTGACAAAAGTAACCGGTCCACAACCCATTGCCTTTCAAGATCACGAGATCAAGGACAAAACCAAAACATTTGAAATTGTTTTTAATGTGCAAGAATACATGGAATTGAGCAAATTTATGTTTTAACAATGGTTATTCATTGAAGAAAGCGAAAGGCAAGGACCCTTTTATCTTGAAAGTGCTTTTGACAACTTTCTGATCGAGCTAGGATCCACAGGATCGTTCCAATGGTTTTCAGATAAGCTATGGCTTTCAATCGAATGTATATTGTATATGAATGTCTGCTTGTAATTTTCCTGTGATTACATTTAGTCTATTCTTTTCAGGTTGTTTGTTTAATTGCCGTGCATGTCTGTTTCTTCACATTTGCATGCTTTAGTTGCATACTTCATGTCTTGGGAAATTGCACTGTTTCCTCAATTATTCGATGAGGACAAGGTGCCGAAATCCGCACTGTGGGTATGATCCGAAATTCAAACATATTGACCTTTCAGGATTTCGAATGATTTTTCCTTTTTGAAAGGTTCATTTAGGTGTTGATAAACATTGTTAGGATATTTGTGCTAAATGTCAAAACTAACCGTACGTTAAGTTCTTGGTGTGTTGTCTTACAACAGTACTTTTCCTATTCCAAGAAATAAATAAATTATTTTCTTGTATTTTTTATCTTTTATTTCATTTGTAAAATATATAAATGTTTAAATTGATTCAACAACAACAATCTCAATATACAAAGCTCCTCGTTTTGCGAGGATCAGAGGAGGGACATCAATTATACGCAACCTTTCCTTTATATTTTACAAAGGAACTGTTTTCGTAACTCAATTAGTAGTTAAAGGTCACAAATGAGTAACCTTACTAGTTACTTCAACCCTTGCCCTTAAATGTTTAAATTGATTAAGAATGACAATTAAAGAATATTATATGTAATAATGAGTTTATAACTCCATATTTCTGGTGTATATGAATGTTAAATTTTCTACATCTCCAAACGGATTAAACTATTTGGTTTCCTATGTATTAATATGGTATCTGATTCTTATTAAATTATTTCCTATGGACAAGAAAAAGGTAAGAAATCAATAGAATTTGGCCTAATCTAAAGATGAAGATCTGTAACTATTTGTTTCCACAGTTAAAAATAATCTGTTGCATATCATGTGTGCATGCAGTCCTGCCGACACACGAACCAAATCAGCTCAATAAAACAAAAACAGATCCACATGTCACCATATTATAAAAAAGAGCAGACTTTAAGGAAGGAGCCAAAATAAGCATTACTGGACGAATGGTAGATTAGCAGCAGCAGCAACAGAGGAGAAGGTGAGGTAATATGTGTCATTTAGAGCACGGTGAACCATCTACATGAGTGCAAAGAGAATATTATATAGGATAAGAATGAGTCGCTTTGTCTGGTATTATTATTCTATGTTGTTAAAACCATTTGATTTGCTAGCTTTTGCAGCACGTAACATGTGATTGGTTGGATATATAAAAGAATTTGGAGTACTGTAAAAAAGAGGCAGTCCAATTCATGCCATTACATGATCAATCATTGGTATATAATGAATCCAAAAGAAGTAGTGCCCATCCTTGCCGCAAATTTCCAACACTCTGCTGCTTCTGTGTCTTGATGGAATGGAGGTCAATAAACCAAAATTAAGTATCTGGATGGTAACGAAAAGGAAGTAGCAGCCGAAAAATATACTTTTTCAATAAATATCAGCTATTTTGAGTATAAAAAACTAATAAAAAATATATATATATATATACTTTACAAGGGAAGAAACACAAATTACAAGGTTCTCCGGAAGAGGCTAATCCCTACCATGTCTTCTATAAGGATAGTGGCACGCTGAAAAGGTGCTCTAGCAAAAGTGGTGAGCCCAAGTCCCAAAATAAAAATATGGTTGACGAGCCAGTCAGTACACCGATTACCTTCTCTGTAGGTGTGCCGAGGAAAAATAACTCAATTTCGGATAAGTAGTTCGTTGATACCTAGAACTAAAAGGTTGAGAGTTAGGAATTACTGCGGGACGTCGAAGAGGAGCTTTGTAACCACGAAAGAGTTCAATTTCAGCACCACGTGCCGAAAGCCAAGGGTTCAAGCCAGTTGAAGACCCAAGTAAACTTCCCAAAATTCAGAGGAAACCGGAAAACACCGGCCGATATTATGAGTAAACCCACCAAATCAATCCCCAAAGCTATCCCGAAGAAGATCATTTTTTACGACTGCTACTTTTTCCGTATATCTGTGCAACCTAGCCAAATGGTATTTGGATCATTACGAAAAGGGAACAAACAAGCTTTTAGAATACTTCCATATTCTCTACTGTATAACAATTAATCAAACATATGTTCCCCTGGATAATCGCTATAAATATTTCTACTCTTTTAGTATTCTTTCCATATATCCTCGTTATCGCTATTCTTTGAGTATCTTTCATATTTTGTTAAAGGGTTAAAAATATAATTAAAAATTCTCTAAATTTTAAATTATTATTTTTCTAATTTTTAAAATTTTTCCTTTTTATATTTGCTTAAAAAATTACAAAAAACATATGTTATGTGAATAAAATAAATAAACTGTTAGTTGATATTACGACTCAATCAAGCTTTTAAATCCAACCCAAACTATTTAAATTTAATTTAAAATAATAATTTATTATAATTATCTTAATTTATTAGTTTATTTTATTTTAATTAGTTTGAGTTTAATTGAGTTGATTGTCATGTTAACAATAGTTAATTAGTTTATATATGTACTATTCATATTAAGTATATCTTGTCATCATTTTTTAATATAAAATTATAAAATAGTAGTTATTTTTAGATTATGTAGTAGAAAGGCAATAAAATATACATTATTCAGTTGGTAATTGGAATTTTCAGATTAATCTGATCTCAAGACATATATAATATGTTTGCTAAAAATATAAAATTTTACAGATTACGTATGGTTAGGTTTCCTTTTCGATTTCCTCACTCTTCTCATTTTCTTTACACATGTGTCAAGAATAATGTTCCTACTTTATCATGTTTGTTATAAGATACAGATGAACACACAAGTCTGATAAAGATCTTGCCCCACACCAAATAAATTTTAGATTTTTATTTTTTTTCTTGATTATTGATGGAGCTCTAAAAGTGCTAGATTTGCCTACTAAGCCCAAGAGATTAATTTATATCCTTTTGAATTATTAGATAAAATGGCCAATTAAAATCTTCTAATTATGTCAGAAATCTCACATCGGACAATTATAAGGGCATTTAAGAATTTATAATAGTGTGCAAACTTCCTCCTCTTGAGCTAGTTTTTTAGGGTGAGTTAAGCCTTTTTAATATGATATCAGAACCAGTTTATCTCGATAGTTTGGGGCGGTGCCCGGTTATGTTCCTTTGCCCAATATGTTTATCAGATGTCCAATCCTGCTCTGGATTAAGAGGGGTGTACCAAGAATCTCACATCAGATAATTATGAGGGTATTTAAGAATTTATAATAGTGTGCAAACCTTCCTCTCTTAAACTAACTTTTAGGAGTGAGTTAGACCTTTTTAACAAATCATATAGTTTCTATGATTTTGATTTTGCGTTGGAAAAAGAAATAAATGAGATTTAATTATAAAAAATTAAAGACAGATTGAACTTACATTTATAGTCATGATAAATTCAGGAAATTGTATATGTACGCATGATTGGACTTACTTGAAGGTTGGACGAGGTAAACCATACAAATGAATTACCATCCTTATTTGCAACTATTTTTAAGGATTAATCATATCGCCCTTCAAAATTTAACATTATATCATCCTTAACAATAATAATAATAACAACAACAATATTAAATAAAAATCTTTGCTACGATGAAACGTTTTAAAAAATCCAATAATATATAACATTACCCTTATCTAATAATTTTTTTGATAAATCTATGTATAATAAAACATGAAAATACTTCAAATTTATAAATAAATATGCATAAAAAAGTAATACAATATAAAATAGCGTAAGTTTTGTACATGTCAAAGATTAACAATAAAAGAAAAATCCAATATTAATTTATGGTAAAAGTTTTTTGAACAGTAAAAAAATTATATTAAAAATAGCAAAAGCTACACAACCCACATTACAATGGTACACGTAATCCCTCTACAAATCTGCAAAAATAAACTACAAGACAAATATACAAAAGGTACAAGTAAGTAGAAATTTGCAATTATGACAGCTCGAACGTAATTAATAATCATATCTTGATAGTTCAAAGTCAATTAATAATCATATCTGTTAGCTGATATTTTTCTATTTCAATACCCTTGTAAAATTTCATATTACGTTCCCTCTACATCCAATGTTTAGTGGTGGTAAAAACTGACTTAATGAGCAACTCATTAGATTTTCCTTGCTTGGTGTTATCAATAATCATATTCAAAGTTTCTCCCCACTCAAAAGTGCAGCAAGAAACTGATAATAGGTGTAACATTCTGCTGCAAATCACTTTTGTATATGATTATTGATAGTTAAACAGGTAAATGTTGACTGTTGCTGATATAATCATAAAAGGATTAACAGGAATTTATTTTGGTTACCTAATTTTCGCAAAAACTGTTTTTTTTAGCACAGTAGGTGCGATTGAATCAACCTATGGGGAAGCGTGCCCCAATTCCTGTAAGAAAATCATGCCATTCTCAAAATTCTTGTCAATTTATGCCCAACAGTAGATCACATCAACTGTTGTCACTAAATTCAGGTAACGTCAGTCAACAATTTAGGCTAATGAGTAATGAGTACAATTTTCTAACCTTGTACTCCTGATCTGATTTCACCTTCAGTCACCCGGACGGTTGAACATTAAGACACGTCCATTTTGTACATTGATTCTCGCTATTCTGATAGCTCAGTGTGTCTACTTTCATGGCTGCCACTGACTTTTCCTGGTACTTTTTTAACTTGTTTTTCCTTTCATTAATTTCCTTGTTGGATTTTAACTTTAGGTTAAAAGTAGAAATTGGGTGGAGAGACAAATAGTAAACAAATGATAATAACTGGGAATTATACTGATTCTCATTGCATTGATTGAATTATACGTTTCGGAATCTATTTCGATTACTTGATTGAACTACTATTTGATTGTTTTAATTAAATTATCACTTATTTTTAGTTATTAATTTATTAAATAATTGATATATAATTATTTACATGCGAAATTTTGCTTAATGCACATTTTAAAAGATAGTGATTGTGAATTTTTTTATTATGAAAAAAATTAATCAGTTTTTAAGTCCTACTTTTTAAGCCGTAGCATTTGTCTGATGGTAAAATATAGGTTTTGGGATATCCAAAGATGTACAAAAGGCCTGCTAGGCTTCGCTAGCTAGTCCTATTCTATGACCTTATGTACAGTTGTTTACTCTTTGCAGGAAGCGACAATGAGCTTTGTATCCTTCTTCCAATTGAAAAGACAAATTCAATTAAGTCGTTATTTGAAGATAATCACAAGTTAAATCACACAAATTAGTCATCGTTGTCTTATTGATTATCTTTCTAGTTGAAGGTTTCTGGTAGATGGATTATGTATATAATAACACATAAATTGTCTTCTCTTGGAGGCTTATTCTAACCAAAACAAAAAGAAAAAAAGAATAAAAAGTAAAGGGTCAGCATCCATATCACAGGCAGGTTAATTATGGTTGAAAACGATGCTATATAATACGGTCGAAACCGAAAGCATCTTTACTTTAATGGGTCGTTCTCTAAATCAATGATGATTAGCTCTATTTAGAAAATTGAAGAAGATCGGATAACTCCAAGTTTGGATTCTAGTCCCCAACGTTAATTCACTCCAATGTGTCTAAGAGGATTAACACTAACATCAATAGAAACATTATTATATTTTAGTAATAATTTGATGTATAAATAATTAAATAGTCCTTCACTACACAAGCCAAGCCAAGTCCCACATCAATAAAAAAATGAATCAATGAACTAATTTGGGTTAGAATATTTATGTGTCACGAGGCCATATCTATGATATATATGTGTTTTTGTCTCATCTTCAGCACTAGTGTTGCCTTTTTGTTCTAATTTAATTTATCTGTAAAACCCTCGTGATATCAAGAACCCTACACTTCAAATTTTCCTTTTGTTAAGTTCATAGAAATCCGTAATTAACAAATATGAAATTTATGGATTTGATATTGTGTATTTTAAATTGCAAAAATGATTATCAATATTAAGTATCAAGAATTACAAGAAAGCTCTATAGGAATGACTTTGTTAATTCCATAATTAAACTAAATGACTTTGTTAATCCCATAATTAAAGAAAAAAGATAGACTTAATTAATAAGTGACCGAAAAAAATATTAAATATCTCTTGAAAAGGATAACTCCGCGACAAATTATTTAGGCAAACCTCCAGAAACCTTTTGTCGTATCTAAGTAGCAAAACCCGTTTCTCTTTTTTGGTTTGGCTCTTCAAGTCCCTTAGGTCTAGGTTTCTCACACGTTAAGAAATTAAAGGTGAGGTGTAAAGTTTACTTTTTTAACAATACAAAGATTTTGGTTTTGCTCTAAAAATTTTATTAAATATTTTAAAAGAAAATTAGATACCCTCTTAGCTAAATTATGTTTTTATAAATTTAAAATTACATTTATTGGTTCAAAAAAAAGCTAACACAGGCCTAGAAAAATATTGTGTCACTAATAATAAAAATCTTAAAAGAAAAATTGATACGATCTTAGCTAAATTATGTTTTTTTATCAGTTTAAAATGACATTTATTAATTCAAAAATCGATAATACAGACCTAAAAAATATTTTTCACTAGTAATAAAAATTCATTTAAAAAATAGATACTATATTAGCTAAATTATGTTTTTTTATAAGTTTAAAATGACATTTATTGATTAAAAAAAAAGCTAACTCAAGCCTAGAGAAATATTGCGCCACTAGTAATTGTATGGATAACAAATTTTCTAAAAGATCAACTATTAATGTAAGATTGACCCAACCGAGGCATTTGTGCCACGTGAAGTGCATATGCATGATGAAGGGGTTATCCGTATCAATATGTGCAATCTCACAAGCTCATGTCGTGGATTGGATATAATGCAACACACACCAAATATAACATCAAAACAAATTTTGTTTTTGGGTTATCATATGTTATCACAACCACATAAAAAAAAAGCAAGGAAAGGAACAAAATGATAAAATTTTACATGAAAAGGAAGATATGAATGAATAGGTGCATAAGATAATTGTATACATATATGTACAACACAAAGATCCCAATGCTGATGCTTGAGGACAATCCTTGAGAAAGGTTTTGTTGATAGTAGTGTTAAAAGTGGTAATTGCTTTGGGAGCCAACTTAGGTCCAGCATAGGACAAGGGAACATAAATCTAACCACATAACACCAAAAGAAACTTTACTACTTTTCATGGAAGTGACCAAATATATACACCAAGTGAAAGGCATAGGAGACCACTCCTAAATTTAGTTTTGATAGACATCTATACCCTTCCATATGTTCCCAAATTAAAAGATGTTACGTAGCACTTTGTCCTCTTTCTATGTGATTATTTAAGCTATAAACAAGTTGGTCTCTTGTGGGGCTTAGCCACCACAGGTTGTGTTAGAGATCACAACTTGGGGTTGAAAAATTTCAAAAAGCCAAGTGGATTAAGTGGTCAAATTTGGTGTTGGAATGGGGAAATTGAAGGTGGGGATTGTCTGGTAGTGAAGATAGACAGAGGGTAAGGTGATGGCTCAAGATTGGAGGGATTGGTGATTTGGATGTTTTTCTGCTTAAGGACAAGACAAAGGCACATGGTGAGAGAGGGAGGGGGAGATAGGATCTCTCTTCCTTTCCTACTTTCTCTCATACAACCCTTTTCTTTTCAGGGTTTTCAATGTTAGAGACGCTCTTCATTTCTTCAGTTTATATTGTTTGAAAAGGACAAGATGGTCTTTCTCTTTTTTGTTCTTTCCTTTGTCCAATTACATCATACACGCTAATCTTTTCCTTTCACTTCTTGTCTCCTTCCATCAACACTCCTATACACTAATTAAATCACCAATATACCATTATAATATCATCATCATTCCCATTATCACCATCATATGATAATCAACCTATTCATCATCCATGTTCAATGTGTATGCATGCATGAAATTGAACTATGACTTCTACCATTTCTTAACCTACATAAGCACCTTTAATTCCAACATATTTTACCCCTTTGCCTTTACCTTTGATTCTGCCTATCCTTTCATCTTTCTTTTTGTCTTTTCCTCTGTCCTAATTACAACCATAAGTCTTATTAAATACATGTAATTTCCATTATAAAGTTTTTAATAAACCTTATTTAATTAGAAATATCCATTTTAGCAAATACAAATATTTCTCAATCTTTCTTGTAAGGTGTCGACCTAGTGATGTTAATTACTGTGTCCTCAATAGTGGTTGAACGTCTTCATCATATTAATACATATATACATATATACTTTGCAATTAAACCATATAAAGAAGTAAATTGAAAAATCTTCACATGCCACCAAAAAGATAAGTATGATGTTCAACAAAACAAAGATAATAAAGGTTTAATAATCTCATTAAAGCTTGTATTTATGTGCATTAAATGAGGACACTAAATAGCTTGCGAATTACATTTGAGAAGGTGGTTGCTCTTAGCAAGGCACTGAAAACGAGGGAATTTATGAGATTCCATAACTATGCACTTCTTTGGCTAACCAACCCTTCATGAGAAGTAATCCCAGCTACAAGAGCTCAAAATTATCATATGTGAGGAACAAACATGAAACATAGATTGCGTTTCGAAACAAATATTTAAAGTGTTGGTCCAGAAAATAAATCTATGTGTAGTTCAAAATTACTTCCATAGTTCTTAAAGAATAGCTCTAAGTGATTGGAATGATTTCTCAAAGCATTTTCAAATATTGAAGTTTTAAAGTTTTTACATAACATGTAAATGCTAGTTTTTTTAAACTCTTAAATACTGAAGTAGAATAAAAAACTTTTTTTTAACATATTAATTATTAATGCTTTGTGTGTACAGATACTGCCTTATTGTACATTCACACAAACGAGAAGGCTATAATTATACATTAATTAAATTTACATATAATAAATTCTCGCAGATACACACAAAAATCGAGAGGGGTTGGAGTTATATATATATATAGACACACACAAGTCACAAACACAAGACTTCACTTCGCAATCTCCTTTCAGGACAACTCCTATAGCTCTCATCCTATGTTTTTCAGTTTCTTCCTTGTAAAGTACACACCTACAGAGCTAAGCTGCTTCTTACTCTAAATCAACTGCAGATTCAGGGTCACTCATCCTTTTTTTTTTCCTTTAACAAGAACACACACAACACTTTCTCTCTGTCTGCCTCCATCTTTCTAGTACAAAGATTCTCTCTGTCAATCTGTCAATCTTCTCTCTCTCCAACTTTCACTATGCCTTCAAGATTATCAGACGCTTTTAGAGCCCACCCTCTCCATCTTCAACATAAGCACCTTGACTTCACCACTGTGCAAGAGCTACCTGAATCCTACAAGTGGACTCAACTCGACGACGCCGGAAACCAACCTGCCGGCGACTCCTTTGTCGATGAATCCGTGCCCATCATCGATCTTTTAGACCCCAATGTTCTAGAGAATGTAGGACATGCATGCAAGACTTGGGGTGTATTCCAAGTCATAAACCATGGTGTCACTAGTAGCTTACTTGACAGCATTGAAAGTTCCTGCAAATCCCTTTTCTCTTTACCTAGTCAACAAAAGCTCAAAGCAGCTAGATCACCGGACGGTATTTCAGGGTACGGTCTGGCGAGAATCTCTTCTTTTTTCTCTAAGCTTATGTGGTATGAAGGGTTCACCATAGTTGGATCTCCACAAGAGCAGTTTCGCCAACTTTGGCCTCAGGATTACACCAAATTCTGGTACTTCTATATGCTCATGCACGTGTAGAAAAACTCTTTATCATATTTAAGGTTTTCCATGTTCGTAATCACGAGTTCTCTTTTATTCCTCCTCTCTTTTAATGTTTTCCAAACTTTATCTCATTGAACACTAAAACCCCATTTGCTTTCTTTAATGCGATTAGCAAAGATATCAATGAAAACTATGGACCCACAAAAGAAGATTCGGATTAAGAGTATCCTGAACCAAAATCCCACTTGTCACTATTTGCTTTGTGTAATGACCACAATAGTATCTTCACTATTGTCATCTTCAAGTTTCATTGCTTTGTTGCCTACTTTTTCTTCTGAGACTTGTGCTTTTTTCCCCCCCTTATATGCAGTCAAATGGTTGAAGAATACGAGAAAGAGATGCAAAAGCTAGCAGGGAAGCTTATGTGGATAATGCTTGGTTCGCTAAGCATAACCAAGGAAGATCTGAAGTGGGCTGGGCCAAAAGGTGAATCGGTCGAGCCATGTGCAGCCCTTCAACTGAACCACTATCCTGCTTGTCCCGAGCCAGACCAGGCCATGGGTTTAGCTGCTCACACTGACTCAACGCTCCTCACCATTCTACACCAAAACAACACTAGTGGATTGCAGGTTCTTAGAGAAGGAACAGGTTGGGTCACAGTCACACCAATCCCGGGTGGGCTTGTAGTGAATATAGGTGATCTTCTCCATATACTATCAAACGGGTTGTACCCGAGTGTGCTCCATCGGGCTGTTGTGAACCGAACCAAGCCCCGGCTCTCCATTGCTTATCTCTATGGACCCCCTTCAAATGTCCAAATTTCACCTCTCTCAAAACTAGTTGGTCCCAGTCAGCCTCCTCTATACCGATCAGTGACTTGGAATGAGTATCTTGGCACTAAAGCCAAGCATTTTAACAAAGCACTATCAAGGGTCAGGGCGTGTGCTTCTCAGAATGGCTCAGTCGATGTTAATGATCATAGTAGTGTACAAGTTGGTTAGGCAATATCTTATCTTCTCATATGGTTTCTCGACACCAGTTCAAATTTTGTCCTTTTGTTCTTTATTTCACTAGATTTTGAGTATTTGGCATGTCATGATATGTGGATGATGACCCCATGTTATAATTGCATCTTTTGTGGGGAGGCTAGTTCGTATGCAAGAGTGCTCAAGATGTTGACGTAAATCAAAAAAAGAAAATGTACATAAGGTAACAATTCAAATGCTCTATGTTGCATCTCTTGTCTTGATTAATTTCTTTTTTTCTTAATGAACATAATCGCATAAGAGATGGATAAAAATGGGTACTTCAATATTCGAGGAAAGGACATATGAACCGACATCTACCCTCCAAGGAAGATCAAGGAATAAGACATCCATCAAATGTGAAAATGGTTGAACCATTGGATCCATTCTTGAAGTCGACGAATCTCCAAATAAAAAATAAATAAAGAGCTAAATGTTATAGTCATACCTTCAATGGATAAGACAACATCAACGAGGATAACAACATCAACGAGGATAAGTAAAGTATGGAATAATGGATCAAAACAATGTTCAGAGACAGATTGATTATGTTCTTAAGATAATTTGTTCGATTTGCCTTCCTATTCGAACGGTATGAATATGTGGTCGGAACCATTTTTAATATGCATCATGTTCTTCAAGAAATCAGTCAGAATCATTCTCCGGATACATTATGGCCTGCTAAAGACAAGCATATGAGGTCACAATAATTGTTGATGAAACGAACAACAATGACAAGATCCCCCATGTTTCTCGAGGCTGTCTAGCTAGCTATGTCGGTTTGCCACTGTGAACTATCTCTCTCTGTTTGTTTTTGTGTCATATCGTAAACGACACCAAGTCTGTGGCTTCACTTATGTTTGTTAAGTTAACGTTTCTGAGATGTAGAAGATGGTTGTCTCTGCAACCATGTGCTGCTTGACATTGGCCAGTTCAGTCGGATGAGCAACATGCCTTTTGGTGGTGGGGACTATAAATAATCAGTTTTCACCATTTTTTGTTGATCGGTTATTCATATTCAACAATATACTGTGCAATTTTAGTTCCATTCTAATGCAACAGAAGCACTGGACATGATCAGAACTGAAAATTTTTGGAGGAAAAGGAAGATAACATAATGAATTCCCCTGAAATAGCTTTAGTATATGTATTTACAATCATATATATGCATGAAAAGGTTTTCTTGCATATATAAAAGATAATCGTTTCACATAAATGTAGTAATGTACATATCTTTCAAATAATTTATTCAAGAGCTTGAAGCATCTGACAATGGCTATTATTATTATTATTATTATTATAAGCGTAGTAAATGAAATCATTCACTGGCCTGTATTTCTTTGAACCTGTGATGGGTATCAGAACAGAAACATGTGACATGGTGAGATTTGGATCACATTACTTGAGATGTATCTTTTACTGTGAATGCGAATACTACTCATTTTCACAAGTTTTGTTTCATTTCAATCTCAAATTTAGTTTCACATATCATAAGTTTAATCTAGTCGTGTAATTCTAATTCACATCTGAGATATTAATTTACCTTAAAAAATGTCGACATCTCTTTTTTTCTTTCTTTCTTAATATCTATTAAGCATAGAATCTAAGGTCAACTACAAAATAGTAGGAGAGTTTCACCATATGTAAATATATAATTTACTCGATATAAAATCAATCTCTATATACTAAAAAGAAATTCTGATAATCATAATAATCTAATTGCTTTTTTTTTTCAATTTTTCATGATAGACTTAAAATTTGTATAATTATTATTCAAAATAATAAGAATACCTTTTAACTTGAAATTAAAATTAGAAAAAGTCAATGTAAAACGACATTTACTCATAATTAAAAATGTAGCTTAGGACATTAATAACTCTTACAATGTACTCTTATTTTGACATTTGGTTATGTCAATAATTTTTTTTATAAACCGAATGTTTATAAAAGTTCTAATTTCGTATAAACAAAATGTAAATTCTTAATTATTATTTAAAATACTGATTAGATAAATTATTAAAAAATTAATTAATTAAGTAATAATTTAAAATCATTTTATCTCTTGTTGAATGACATGTTTAGGTTGAAGGGATGCTGTTAACTCCAATGTTACATAGCCTTCCTTGGCTAGGTATGGCCTGTTAAAAAAAGGTCTCAAGCTCGAGATTTGGTAGCCATTGAAGACAAATAACAAGAAACGCTTGGTAGAGATAAGAAGATTAAAATAAAAGTGGAAGAGTCAGGCACTTTTCCAATATGAGGTCATCAACATTTTCTTTTTAAATGTGAAGAACCTCAATCCAAGATTCTTTGTTCCTAAAAATCTCGTTTGCCTTCGTTGATTTACTCCCCTGACACAACACCTGGCGATTCAAAGATCTAAAGCCACAATCTAACAGATTGTGGTTCAACGATTGATCATGTGGTCATGTCACTTTAAAAGTAAAAGGATCAGCCTCAAGAGACAATACTGCAGTAGAGAGGAAAAAAAAAGGCTTTACTACTATTATGTATATCAGAAAAAAGAAAACATACATATAGGAAAAGCATGCCAACTTTTAGCTGTAATTACTAGAATAAGTTTATAAAATTTAAAACTTTTAAATTTGTACACTTCTTTAATATCTTAAAATTGTAAACAAATCTAATTTTTTATTCTTAAAAAATAATTTAATTTTAACAGGTATAATTTTTCTTCTATTTAATTATCAGACTTATAATATATGTAAAATACTAATTTGTGTCTATTCTAATTGAGTTATAAACCACTTCATCATTGTAAATCAATGTTTGAACTAAAATTCTTTTTTTAAAAACTATTTTAGGGATCAAAGATTTTTACTATTTTTAAATTTTCATTTTTATTTTACTGAGATTCTAATTTATTGTCTTTTATACTTTTTAGAATTATTTAAAAACTTAGCACTCTTTTGTTAGCGATAGATAAAAAGATATTCAATTTTCTTCTACTTATTTTTTTCCCGATTTTCACATTACATTGTATTAAATTGATATGAATGGTTTAGTTTTGAAGAAGTGAATTAACAGAATATCTAAAAAAAAGACTTGAATTTCACCTTATAATTGGAAAAAAAAAGTTAGTGTAACACCTTGTAAGGATAAGATTAACAATTCCAATCTCAGTGGTCTAGAGTTTAATTACTTATTCATGGTGTATGACTCGAGTCAATCACTGAACTGGATATTCAACAGAATCATTGTTAAAGATGCTTATAAATAATCACAATTCAAAAAAGGCAGGGAACAGCTGATCCTACTTTGATACAACAGAATCTAAAAGCCTCAGATAGAGCATAACAGAAGAAAAAGGCACATGAAAAGCCAAAATGGAAACAAGATAAGGTAATGACAAGAAATGTTTAAAGTGAAACACATCAAAGGATTTCAGTCCCCAACTTTAGACTACATATATACTACAGGGTATATACTATTTCTTAAAAGCGTTCGACACTTTAGAAAAAGAAAGAAATAAATGTTACTAGGCTCTTTGCTTTCCCCCTTCGTTTTTTGAGTATAAATATCTAAAAATTGACTCAATTAATTTTAAAATTAAAGAGTTTATATTTTAAGAATAGGGAAAACAAATAGGATTTAATTTTAAAAATTAAGTTTAAGAATCCAATTAAGATTATATGAAAATAAAAAAGTTAAACTAGACTTAATATTATATAAATAATTTATAACTATTAACTTAGAATCATTGTCTAATATTTATTTTATATTAATTAATATTTATATAATAATGTGTTTTTAGATCTTATTAAAATTGTGAATCTTTATAACTATTAATTTTTATATATTTTTGAAAATTATATAATTAATATATTATTGTGAGAGATTTGTTTTTACTTCAAAATAATTTTACGAATTTATTTTATTTTAAAAATAGTTTTAAAATTAATTTATGTTTTATAATATTAAAATAAAGATTTATGGATATGACTTAAATTTAGAATTTTTAGAATAGATCAAATTTAAATTTAAAAATGAGACCCATTTTCATTGTAAGTAAGGTTCAGTACATTTGAATGGTTTTTAAAGATTTAAAAAACTATTAAGAGTTTTAGGAGATTTTGTATATAGTTGAATAAATTAAATATTTAATTTTTAATTAACATTGGTTGAGTCGATTAATTTTTAGTTCATTAATTTTTATAAACAAGACATATTGATAAGTAACACACAAGAATAAGAAAAAGAACATTATTATGTAGATCCAATCAATGGACAAAAGTTTTTATATTTTATATAAACTCGACATATTATTCACAATAAGTTTTGCATAGACTAAAGGATACTACGTCGACCGAAAACATGATATAAGTCCTTAGACAAGTTGCCAATTTGTTCACGAGAACAGTTTACACACCACAGTAAGCCTTGAGAGCAGATTGAACTCTCTGACCCTCCTCTGAGTAGTAGAAACTGAGAAATTCAACGTGATCAAAAGGTTTAAAGAGCAAGGGATGTTCTTCATCAATCAGTTCTTCTGGAGCCTTGATCATGTAGCCGGCTTTCGGGACTGAAAATAATCCAACAGAGTACCTTGCTTCATTTCCACTCATCATCACTCGATGATATGGAGAGTGAAGTCGACCATTTAGCCAAGCCTGTAGGCAACAAGTCTTTGCTTGTCATACGAATATTTTTGGTATACAACAACCCTAAATCCATCCATTACAGAATAAGATTGGAGATCATAATGTATTAGATACAATAATGTACTGCAACATCCCCAAATTTCTTTAGTTTCAGATTATTAAATTTTTTATATTAATGTATATAAGGAAGAAGAATGATTAAGATGTATACATGACTCATATTTTCACTCAAAACTTTAAAATAAAAGAAAAATTTGAATTTCTTATCACAAATAATTTAAAAAAGATGTCTCTGAGTTAGCTAGTTTCTTAAGATCTTTTTATTTATAAACTTATGATTATTATATTTGTTAATGAATTCTTTATTTTAAAAAGATTTAATTTAATCTTTCATTTTTAATAAAATATATTTAATAACCTAATCTTTAATTTTTGTCAAATAAGCTCTTAAACTTTTAAATTATAATTAATATACCCTTTAAACCTTGAATATATATAATTTACAAAACTTTTTTTGTCTAATTTATTGGAGCATAGGGTTTAAGGGGTATGTTGAAAATTCAAGTTTAAGGTAATTAGTTTGTTTTTAATTACAAGTCGGAGGACTTAACGGAGCTTTTCTCCTTCAAGTAATTAATTTATATCTTTCTATCAATTTTTTTAATTGGTTCAAGAGAAGGGATTATCAAATTATACTTGATGAAATTAACGAACTTACATTGAGTGAGTCTCCAATCATGATAACGAAAGAGTCCTCCGAGGGTTTCACAGTGATCCATTCACCATTCTTGGTTTCTACCTCTAGCCCAACGACCTGATTCTGATACAATATAGTGACTATGTTCTTGTCAGTGTGAGAGTTCAGACCCACCTCAGTCTCTGTGGTCTTAGGCCCTTTATACTTCATAGCCCTGAGGAGGTAGTTTGTAGAGTTCATGTGTTCTTCCAAGTACTTGTCAAGTCCCAGGCTCTCAACTATCATCCTCCTAACTATTTGGTCTAATTCCGACAGCTGCTCTGCGAAGGATTGCATTGTTGTGCTGCCAAAAAGAATTAAAGAGCTAATAACTATTTTTTTAAAAAAGAACTAATAGGATTGAAAATGGAACTTGGTTCATAGCCGAATTTGAATTTGATCAACCTAAGTTTAAGTTTAATTTCAGTAAACTATAGTTTGACATATTGATATTAAATAGATCCGATTCACTTTTCTTTATTATTAGTCAAGTTTAAAAAGTTTTATCAAATCTAAATTCAAGATTGAATCTAATCAGATTTGAATAATTAAATCTAAATCTAAATTCAATTCAACTAAGATTAATTTGATTTCAAGTTGAATTTTGCATTTTCTTTTATCATGTAACCTACAATGATTGGAATAGTCTCTGTAACACAAATTTCTACGGGTTGTTATTAAGGCAGTGTTGTCAAATATTTGTTAAGTGACCGTTTCACCACAATAGTTTAAGTTGTTGTGTGAGATCAACTTAATTGGTTTTATATATTCACTAACACATCCACTCAAGTGAAAGGTCTTTGGGCTTGAAACTTGCACAGACTTACTCTACCTTGTGCTAAATAATAGGTAGGTGGTAGGATTTGAATTCACGACCACCTAATCATAAAGACTCTGATACCATATTAAGTAACCGTTTCATCACAACAGCTTAAACTTAATTGATTTTATATATTTACTAACAGAATTAGCATGCCTATCAATAGAAGTTTGGCTTGATAATAGAGGATTAAAACATGTTAAATTTATCAGGATTAAAGCAATCCTGTAGAGGTAGTATCTGCAGATTCAGAAATGATTATTGAATGGTAATACTTGGATTAATATTTTTTGTTAGAAGGAGTGGTAGAAACCTGAAACTTGGATTGCCTTCAGGCCAAAAGAGCTTGGTGACACAGTCGACCTTTTCAGGAATGTTAGCATCGTCAATTCCCAAGCTCTCGAAAAGTGGCACTTGTGGGTATTGGCCAACATAGCCATGAAAAGGCTTTTTGGAAATGTTTCGCAGTTTTGTGGGTAAAGGTAGGTCAAAAAGCTCTTCCAGACCTTTGAAAATGGCCTTTCTCAGGTCTATAGGAATTTTGTTGAATGTGGCCTCGAAGCAGCCATACTCTTCAAGTGCTTTGCGAACCTGGAACTTCACCGAGTCCCACTCCTGAGTGCCTGGCTTCAGGTTTGGCTGAGAGAAGTCTACAGCTGGAAGTGCAGGAGGGTTCAAAGAGCCCATTACTTAGGTGCTTGTTTTGTTTGGGAGAATGATGAAGGAATGTTAATCTATGCTCAAACACTTTGTGCCACAGCCTCTTTATATTGTTAGATGATCAATTCTCAATAGATAAGGGTTTAGATTACAAAAATATTGTCATTCAAATAAATATATGATTTTTGGACCACCACTTTGCTTTGTCCCCAGAAATATTCACCGAGGACCATGAGTAGATGTACGTTGCTTAATTATAATCATTTTATATATTTAAAGTTGTTAATTAATTGCTAAACGTAGACAATAACATCATATAGAACAATATTGTGCCTTATAATTCAGATGGAATATTACTGATTTGCCCATAAGAAGAGACAAAGAGTCGAAGGACCCTCATCCTTCGAACCCTTATTGTAGGGACAAAAGAAAATGTGTATATATATATATTAAAATAATACAAATTGAAAGAACTATAACAGTATAAAATTGGTGGATGACAGGACCATCATCACAAGACAACTGTATTGAAAATGTATATCTTAATAAAGGGAAATGTCTTGGAGAAGTCATTAGTATTTTAAAACAAGATTGATCTTTGGTTGAAGTAATTTCCCACAAGATACAAACTCAAACTAATTATATATGAAAGGCTCTCTCTATCCACCATAATTCTCTCTATCCACCATATTACTCAAAAAGGATAAAATATATTAGAGGGATGACTGAGTTAAAACTCCATTATTTATTTTTTTAACAGTAACATTTATTAGTCTAAAGATAGGTATAAATGCATGTCTTATAGATAAGTCAATTGATTAACTCACACATACTTTATCACTCAACTAATTGTGGTTAGGGTAATTATTTTTTTTAATCATTTGAATTCAATTTGATGTCATCTACTTGAAAGGAAATTTATACATGAAATGGAGCTTTAGTTTTCTTGAATACATTCTATAATTAGGGAAGACAAAATTAATTTAATTTAGTCTTGCTTAAATTAATAGATAAATTATTTTGATTAAAAAATATTTATATATTTTTTTAAAATTTATAGTCTTAAATCAAATTTATACTCTAATTTTAATGTTTGTTTGGTTCGAAGTGGCATAAAAAAATAAAATAATATTTTTATTAAATAGCTGAAAGTATGTTATCTTATGCAGTAAAACCTGATTTAACTAATGTTTTAAAAACCGAACAGGAAATTAAATCAGTAAAATAAGAGGCTTAAGATTTATATAGTTCAATCAATATTAGACCATCATAAAATTAGTTAAAAATTGAATATAATTAAATAATTTGAAAAATAATTGAAAAAGACTATTCTTACATATCGAAAAATTTAAAGTTTAATTTAAAAATGAAACTATTAAATGAAAATTAATCGGCTTATTTTAGTTTATAAAAAATGATTAGTTTACAAAAATTGACTAATAAATTAATAAATTGATGAATTTTAACAACAGATATTATTACACTAAATTGAACTGAAAAGTTAAAAATCGAATAAAAAGGTTAATTCGTTAACAGCCAAAAAGTTTAATTTTTAAATCATTGGATTTAACTTTTAGTGCTAACAAGGAGGGAGTTAAATACTTCCAATCAAATATTTACTGAGATGGGTTAAAAGTCAAATTGAGTTTCAGGCTTCGTTTGAATTTCACCGGTTCATTTGTAATGACAATCGCTGAATAGTCTTAGTTCAAAAGGATGATATGAACAACGTTTCATATAAATTTAAGCTGCAGTAAGGAAGTACCGAACACAAATTTCCTTATTGTCAGCATTATTAGCATGGAGTCACACATTACGTTAAGCATCTAAGCAATATTTGGATCTCCTTCCAACCTCTGGTTCGGTTTATTTTATCAAGTCCATATAGATATAAGGCTTAAATAGCAAAGGATGCTCATCATCCACAAGCTCCTGTGGGGTCTTTACCAGGAAATTGTCAGTGAATCCTGAGAAAAGTCCTGCCGAGAACCTTTGTTAATTTCCAGTCAGAGCCACTCGATGATATGCAGGTTTTACACGACCGTTTGTCCAGGCCTGTAAAATGATAAATTTGGAAGTTTATATCCATGAGCTACATCTTTGTTTCTGTCATATTGAATCTCTTTTAATCTTACGTTATTCATATTCTTATGACTACGTGGAAACTTTGATCTATCACGAACAATTATGAGTTTTTAGATGAACGAGTAGTAGAATGAAACGTACATGAAACGTCCACTACAACAATAAGACCCCTTCTGCGTCGTTTTTTTAACGTCGCAAAAACCTATAAAATGTCGGTGAAACACATCTACGACATCTATTAAGACGTCGTAGATGTTGGAGTAGGCAATAGGTATCCACGACGTCTTATAGAAGACGTCGTAGAAGGAACGCATATTCTGCGACGTTGAGGAAGACGTCAGGAAAGGGTGGGATATTTGGCGACGTCGGGAGGGAACGTCACAGATATTGGTAGTTCTAACGACGTCTAGAAGACGTCGTAGAAAAGGCTTTATTTGCGATGTCTAGTTCAGAAGATGTCGCAGATTGTTCGATATAAATTAAATAAAATTATTTATAATAATTTTGGAAAATTTAAATAAAATATAATTTATTAATTTGTTTTAATTTATGTGAATAAAGGAATAATTTAATAATTAATAAAATTTAATAATTAATTTTTAAATTTTAGATTTTCCCAAAAAAAATTAATTTAATAAATTTGAATTATAATAACCTTTTTTAATTATAATTTGTGTTAAATTTCTTACCAATTTTTTTAATTATTTGGTAATTTAATATTTAACAAAATATTATATATCTAATTAATATTAAATATTATTGATGAAATAAAATTATTTGATAATACATCAATTTTTTGAATATATCATTAATTGAAATAATTATTCATGTGTAAAAAGAATTGAATACATGCAAACAACAACTTATTATTTAACTGCAAATCCCAAACATGTCATAATACGATAATTAAAATAAAGAAAACATAATAAGTGTT
>JANVCL010000005.1:2498682-2514259 GCA_026546855.1 Erythroxylum incrassatum | reverse complement strand
AAGTTTTGCAGTTCCTCCTCCAGTGTCCAGCTATGCCACAATGAAAACAGGTGCCCTTGTCATTCTTCTTCTTGACATCGCCTGTTGGCTTTGCTACTTTAGCATAAGCCTTCTGATTCTTATTCTTATTCTTCTTCCTAAGAGTCTTACCCTTATTCTTGAAAGAAGATGAGCCAACAATAAGAACAGAACCGGATTCCTTCTTAAGGCATCCCTCAGCGGTCTTGAGCATGTTGAGTAATTCAGCCAATGACATTTCCTTTTTGTTCATATGGAAGTTCATAATAAAATGTGAAAAACTCGGAGTAAGAGATTGGAGCACTAAATCAATGCTCAACTTGAGGTTCAAGTTATACCCCAATTGACCTAATTGTTTAATGTAGCCAATCATATGTAGAACATGAATTTCCACTGATGATCCAGGAGCCATTTGACATTGAAACAGAGCTCTCGCAATTTCAAACCTCTCCACCTAACTCTGAGCACCAAAACTCTTGAAGGTGCTGAAACATTTCCCTTACATTCATATTTTCATGTTGCCTCTAAAGCTCGGGAGACATGCTGGCTAACATCACACATGTCACTTGCTTATTGTCATCTATATGACTTTGATAATATTCCCAATCCTCATTGACAACATCTTGCACAGGTTCAGTGGAAGCTTAGTGTAGAGATGTACAATTTTTTTCTTGCTTTAAAACAATTTTAAGGTTACGCAACCAGTCAGAAAAATTTGGTCCAGTCAATTTGTTTGCATCCATGATACTTCTCAGGGACAAGTTCGTACTCATTTTTAAAAACTGATTTGTCAAAAAACATAACTTAGTTTATGCCGTAAAACCAAATAAATAAGGACTTTTAAAAATTGGTTACTCCTATTATTTTAAACAAATTAATGGCCCTCACTATTAATTCGAGAAATTATCAAATAATTTCCTAATTGGATAGGATCCCATTTTAATTTAATTGATCTTGAGTTTGCTCAACAAACCAATTAAATTAAAATTAGGTAAATAACATTTTATCAATCACATCCTATGTGATTCCTAGATCCGTTAGGAGACAACTCTTTGCTAAAATATATCTAATAATATATCTCTAACCTTGCCTCTAAATTAATATGATCATGGGTTTACTCTTCCAAATCATATAAATTTAGATAAGTAAAACCCATCGTTATAAGACTAAACATGTTCGAGTTAAAGTGACCTTAAGTTTACTCAACAAGCCTACAATAAACAAAACTCTAGTTTAATCCTATAATAATGGAAGGTATTATTCATGTTCTAAACATGTACTTAATATTTTAATGAGGGATTTAAAATAAAATCTCATTTAAAATAATATAATCTCATTATATTAATTTATTTGACATAATCTAATTATTAAAAATAAATTGATATTTTTAATAAAAATTTAATTAATCAACATTTGAAAATTAAATTAATAATAATAATAATAATAAACAAGGCCCACAGGCCAGGAGACTATCTCCTGGCTTGCTGGCCCACGGGCCAAGAGACGCAGTTTGTTGGCCTGCTGACGCGAAATACTTTATTGCCCTTTTGCTGATAGAACTTGTCAAATTTGTCCCCAATAGAAAACAGAAACACGTGGAGGAAAATGACTGTTGATACTTCCTTGATTTAAAACATCTGCAAGTTCTATTCTATAAATTGCTGTAAATTCTTGCGTCTAGCATTCAAGGAAAATGGAAGGAAAATAGATACATATGGTTCAACAAAAATAAAATTGCGAAAAAAGAATCAATGTGTAAATTCCAGCCCTCCTTTTCTTTTTTTAGATAGTGAGTACTTTCTAACTTCTCTTCTAACACAGGGGCTTTTCTTTCATTTTCAAGAAAGATGAGTTTTGACCTATTTGCCTATAACTATAAAAAGTCATTTATTAAACTTAAACTTATCAAATTCACTTCTCATTGATGTATTCTTTTATTGCAGGCCAGGAGACTATCTCCTGGCCTCCTGGCCCACAGACTAGGAGAGATGCTTTCTTGGCCTGGCCAGGAGACTTGCACCTCTGTTGCGCACGCGCCTTGTCTTTGCCAGTCAACTTCTGCAATTCTTTTTAAAAAACAAGAATAACAATTTATTCTGTTATTACTACCTTCAGACTATCTCAAGGCACTCTACCCCATTTGCATAATTATAACATACTTATAAATATACATAAAACTCTAGAGAGATAAAACTCTCTAAAGGAACCACCATCACCGAAGGTGGTGGGTCTCTAACCACCGATGACTACTATTGCCTTCGATAGTTCTATTCTTCATCAAACATGAAGTAAAATGAAACTCATTAATCAAACATTCAATAACAATCATTAAAGAATACATAACCTAAGCATCTGTTGTATATTCAAAGTAATGAATAAAAACAGATAAAGGCCACCTACGTTTAATAAGAAAGTTGATTTAATGAAGTAACAGCCTTGAGTAAATGGACATAAACTCTATCTGTTTCGCAACCTATTAGCAGTTAATGAAGCAAACATTTTCTGTTTTTATTAATCGGTTATGGAAAAGAAGAGACAAGCATGCATGCAACTCTTTGACTCCGTTAACGCAAGTAACTCTTCGTATGGTTTCAAGAAAACTTCACGCAAGAGAAAAACAAGCGAAACAAAGATCAAAAATAAAATCCTTTCCAAAAACTCTTGAAACTCTTTCCAGATTTCCAGAAAAACTGGAAAATTTCTAGAAATTTATAAAACGTATGCAAACGTTTTACATATCTTTCCAGATATTGTTAACGCAAGCATTAACAACAGATTACTAACATACAAAACATGTCCTACTTATATCTAGAAATACTTTCGGATGAGCACGAAGAACAAAATATTTTTCTAAAAAATATTTAATCAAATAGAACATGCACGAAACATTAGTGCAATTAGCATATACACATACCCATGCAGAACTGTTCAGAAAACGTGTATCACCACTAAAAAAAACTTTATGAAAACACTTCTTCAGGTTTAACGAATCAATATGCAACTTTTGCATATTAAAACCAAATCAAAACATATTCAAGCTTATGAATCAAAATTAAAACTGTTAATGGTGGCTCTGATACCACTATTTGAAAAAATAACGCAGGATTAAATCTTAGCGCAACAGAAATAATTTAAATTTTTTTGTCCATAGAATCAACTTTAATAGAATTAAATTAGAAACATAAAACAATAAATTGACAAAACTCTACTAACCTATTTCAATTTTCGTGTTACAATTTTCCGTTTCTTCGAAACTGTCAATTATACGAGCCGTTCAATCGCTCGGCCTTTAATGGTATCTACAGATATATTCAGAGAAAACTCAAATCAAATTTGAGAGAAAAAATTGTAAGAAATGCTAGCTACCATTTTTTCTAATTTTTCCTTTTATATGAAAAATCTTATTTTTCATATCATTGGATTTTATTAAAATTACAACTAAAGTCAAACTTTAATTATAATTATTAATTAATCATTAACATATCAAATATCACATATTGAACCTTAAAGTTTCTAAAACTTCTTAATTAAGTCCAACTTAATACAAATTTTACTTTCTCCTTTATAGACCTTTTTATGTGTGACCCATTAGGTTCCTAATATATTAGTCATGATTATAAATTATAATTCTAATTCATAATTAGAATCAGATAAATTAAAACTCTTTTTAATTTATTTTTAATCCTAATTAAACAATTTATAATCATAGATTATGATTGACGTCTAACAACATGTCATAGCCACCCAAATATTAGGAATGTCAAAGTGGTTTGACTTAACCTATCTATGCATGGTTATCATGTATAAATTAATCATTTCGTCATCTAATGTTCCAATTGAAATTAGAGTATGGAATTCATGTTTACTCTAAATAATCCAATCATATCTGTTCTTGCTAATTAGTAAATGATTTGTAATTGATATTTGAAAACAACTTTTCCAAATTTCAATTTACTCTGGCCAGAGATTCCCAAAATCATTATTAATCAAGAATAACAGAACATTCTTTCTAATTACTTTAGGATAACAAATTCTTTATTGATTTACTCAACTATCTCCACATAGTTCATACTACATCCAATAACTAACGAATTGAACTATTCTAAAAATAGAACATAAGTAGCATCAAAACATAGTAATTCCTAAATGATATAACTTTGGTAATCTCAAGTCTAAGGATCAATTATACAACCATCATAATGAGATAATCCACAGACACACAAGTAATTTTTTATTCGAGATTCTCATAATTAGGTCAGTTCAGTGAACTTATTCTCTAATAAGCACCCACATGTTTGGTTAAGTATCTCCACACTTTAATCTATAAGATCGATTATTTTCTTCATAAGAAAAAAACAAATATGTGTTAGTCTAATCATTTCATCAATACCGCGTCTTGATGAAACCATGATTAAGAACATTTTAGGAATAATACAAAAATACAATTTGAATCTCATAATTATAATCACATTATAATTTCTAATTGCATAACAATCATTCAAGGGATTTTATCTTTATGATTAATAATTAAATAATTAAAAATACACAAAGATAAAAAATATTTTTTATTGAACAAAACAAATTTTTATACAATTAAATGTACAACCAAAATTAACTGCATAGGCATAAACAAACAGGTTGCAAGGCTCATATCCGACCCCTCCTATAGTTAATAAGATAAGCTCGATTTCACTAGACTTTATTTCAAACTTAGACTTGAGGGTTAAGTTTAAAATTTCCAAACCATTCAATCACTCAATCAAAACAACATTATGTTAAAAACGACATCTATTTGGAAATTTTTTTATAACAATATCGTTTTGAGTAGTCAACTTAGGTTGTCCCGTCTTGTGCCGGGCCATGCTTAACAACATGACACATATTTAGACAAATATATTCAATATTGGGAAGTATTGACCGAAAGAGATGGGTTGTTTCCTTTATTTTAGATGAAGCAAAACACACCTGAAGTTTGCTAAACAGTAATTCATCAGCCATAGCTGATAGAGATTCAAACATCTAGTTTTGATGTATACCATATGGTCAGACATTACGATAAGCATCCAAACAGTATTTTGATCCCTTGCTTAAGTCAGTTTGGATTTGTTTTATCAGGTCTATATAGACATAAGGCTTAAATAGCAAGGGATGTTCTTCATCCACAAGCTCTTCTGGTGCTTTTTCAGTGAAATTGTAATCAAATCCTATGAAAATTCCTGCTGAGTATCTTGTCTGATTTTCAGTCATCTCCACTCGATGATATGCAGGTTTTACAAGACCATTTGTCCAAGCCTTCAAAATTTAAGAGCAATGAGCATGATCAAAATCAAGTCCTGCAAAAGGTCTGAGTTCCATATTCAGATAGGAAACAAATGTTAGAATGAGCCTTACATGGAAGCTTTCACCAAATATAACCACAAATGAGTCAGCAGAAGGCTTGAGCTTGATCCATTCACCAGTTTCAGCTTCTATCTCTAGCCCATCACCCTGAAATTGGTACAATATTGTCATCATGTTCTTATCTAAGTGAGCAAGCAATTGTATCCGATCTTCGTCACCATTATCTGGTCGATTATAACTCATAACTCTCAAATTGGAGGTGGTGAATTCCTTGAGCTCCTCCAAGTACTTCTCCACACCCAGGCCCTCAAGAACTACCCTCTTTATTAGAGAATCTAGCTCAAGTATTGGCTTGGTGAATGACTGCTCATTTTCACTGAAACTGATAAGTTCGACATGTTAGCAGATGAAACATGCCCGAAGGCAAAAGAAAAGGAACAACTTGATAAGAAACCTGAAACTTGGTCTGCCCTCAGGCCAAATCGTGTCGACAAAGCTCGTGATGCTATCCAAAGAAGTGGGATTTCCAA
The DNA here is from genome assembly GCA_026546855.1 of Erythroxylum incrassatum. NCBI lineage: Eukaryota > Viridiplantae > Streptophyta > Magnoliopsida > Malpighiales > Erythroxylaceae > Erythroxylum > Erythroxylum incrassatum. Next base: position 2,508,371 of record JANVCL010000005.1, on the reverse strand, counting down.
CCTCAATGTTCTCAAAATGGGGAAAGTTCCCTATGTAGCCATAATATGGTCTTGCGGACAATCTTTTCATTTTGGTTTCGACAGGTAGATCAAAAAGATCATTTAGTTCATTGACCATTCCCTTTCGAGCTTCTACAGGTAATTTGTCGAACAAAGCTATGAAACAATCATAATCTTCAGCGGCTTTCAGAATTGGGATTTAACCAAAACCCACTCAGGAGTGCCTGGTTTCAGGCTTGACTTGGAAAAATTTATTGTTGGAACACTGAGGTGACCTTCTGAGCCCATGGTGAATCTCTGGTTATGTTTCTTGATGCAAGAGATTCAATAACTTAGCGTGCATTACCTGAATGCCTTAGCGTGTGTAGGAGAGGAGAGGAAAAAAGATTTTTAATCAATCATTAATTAATTACTCTAATATATAATCCTCTTAAATTTAAATTAGAATTATACTTTAGTTTAGATTTAGGATATCATTAATGACATAAAAATAGATATACAGTAGTACCTTCGATGCTTCTTTTCGTTGCATATCAAAACATTGTTGGAATTGGGCAACCAATTCAAAATTGAAATATAACGAACAACAACCAAGAAATTAATGTAAGGGATTGCTTTGGTAGATGTTAGCCATATTTCGGATATAGTCTCTTAAGATTTCTCGTATTATTGAAAATTTTACTATGTGGTTATTGTTATTGTTGTTGTATTTAATTTCATAAGAAGATTTTTGGGAGAAAAATATCAAACCCTACTTAGAACAATAGTTATTCAAGTTTAATCTAGAAGAGAGATTAAGAAGATCATCATTCCTCAGTTCCTAGAATTGGATAAGTTTCTTGAAGTTGATCTTCCTATATTTTATTCCTCAATCCCTATAATTGGATTGAGGAAGGATGATCTTCTTAATGACTATTTAGTAAGTTGTACGAATTATAAGGATGTAGTAGTTTCGCAAAAATCTTTAATTTACCGCAGTCATTTTCAGTATAATAAAAAATAAAAAATTAAAAGTACAAATATAAATTAACACTAAAATTTGGTAAAGTAGTTCAGCACATTTTGACTGCGTCTACGGGGTCCTCACTTAATAATTTTATACAAGGTTCTCTACTAAGCCGACATCACTCAACCCTTGACACTATCCCTCGTCCTTATAACTTATGAAAGAATTTCACAACTAATAGTACGATCGCCTCATACTAACTTTAACAGAAGATTTTTCTCAATGATCTTTTAACAAAAAAATAATAAACGAATAACTCAAGTGATTAAAATAATAAAGAACGAAAGCAAATATACTTGAGATAGAAAGAAACAACTTCCCCACGTTTTCAGCTTCTCCAAAGACTAATATGAAAGTTGTTCACCAATTGAAACTGTCATATTCAACTGCTAGAAATTTTTGAACATTATCTCCAATATTAATAGCCACTAGAACAGACACAATCAACACCCAATTAGCCCACAAAAGCCGCTCAAACGATCAGGTATGGCAATTACTAAAATCACAAAAAACTTCTAGAAAAACCAGCCTCACAAGGTTTACGCATATATTAGAAAAACCCAGCAAGAGACAAACAACAATCTAGAAGAGAAACATTGCAGACATATATTCATGACAACATAACCATAGAAAAGTGCAGCATTCTTACTCACCAATCAACCAACCAGATCATGCCAACCTACAAGTAAAACAACTATAGATATTTTTCAAAACTAGCAAACACAGGATACTGAACAAAATCGTCGATCACGCAGTCAAAAAAAAGAGTCACGTATAAAGCATCACAAAATTTGCAGCTTACTTGCTCTATGCTTCAGCCCACACCCACATAAGGAGTCCAGACGCAACTCAGGAGTCCTTACTTGGAGTCACACACGCAAGGTGATCTTCATTAATCTTGTAATGTCCTCCAAAATTTCACAACAACCTCATCCACACTAGACCCATTCAATTATGCTTGTACGTAATACTCAAGAAAATTTTCACCAAATAGATTTTTTTCTCCATTCAATCAGTTATCAATATTATCCAAAATAGCCTATAATCAAATTAAACAGAAGATAATCATTATCAAATCTCATCTCAATTAGAATTTGAAACTAATCAAATCTAAATACTAAATAATGTCAAAATTAATAATAAGATACATAACATATATCTTAACATAAAGTTTGAAAATTTAATTGTAATTATACGAGAGAAGTGAGCATTGTTACGTACTTATAATCCATCAAGGTTTTAAATTATGAATCACAACTGTAATTTCAATTGTAATATTTCAGTTTTAAAACTTATAATTAGGATTATCATTTTTCATCTAGTCTAAAATTAACTGGTAAGATTTAAACTCATTTAAATTTGGACCGAACTCAAGTCTCAACTCAACAAATTACCATTGTTTTAGAATAACTTTGGCTTGTAAATTTAAGAATTTAGATATGAAAACGACGTTAGTTTAGTCAATTATTCTAAAACAACATTATTTTAGTATCGGTCTGATCTTTAGTCAAGCACGAACCGCATGTAAGGGACATGTTAGATCTGAGTTATAGGCAAGAACTGAGTTATAGGTAATTCAGGCTTAACCCTACCATAGACAACCCTACTTATAACCCATTAACACATCAATTATCAATAATAGTTGCTGACAGAGACTTATAGTACTTCACAACTGCAAGTGAGTTATCTGCTTTATTGTACTCAAATCACAGAACAGACACAACTAACAATCAAAACATCAACATATATCTCCAAGCCGCTCCAAGCGTCTGTCTGATATAATCACACAATACGAAAATCATCCAAGCAATATTTGGATATCCTGCCAGCTCCTGATTGGAGTCTTTTTACTAATTCCTCAATCTTAAAAGGCTTGAAAAGCAAAGGATGTTCTTCGTCCACAAGCTCTTCTGGTGCTTTAACCGAGAACTCTTCATTAAAACCCGAAAACAATCCAACTGAGTACCTTGGCTGATTTCCAGTCATCATCACCCTATGATATGCAGGCTGCAGGCGACCGTTTGTCCAGGCCTACGCATTCAAAACGCATAATAGTTAGCTTATATAAACATGCACCAATTTTTGCAGTCTCTTGTTTAGAACCTTGCAGACGCTATTTAGGAAGGTTCACTCTGCTATGCATATTCTACCACTTTGTTTGAGTTAAAACAAGAAATGACTCTTTGTGTCTGTAGATGTATCATGTATGTATTGGATCAAGCCAAATATAATTAAAATCCAATTAAAGTTTTTAAAAAGAAATAATAGATTTAAAAGTATTTAGCCTTTGGAGTTTTTTTAATTTAATGTTAAACTTTTTAAAATTATTAATTTAATTATCTATTTATTAGCCACATTAGCCAAAAATAAAGTTTTGACCTGATTTGTATGAATTTTAAAAAATTAGTTACTAAATTGAAAACTTTACAAAATTTATACTAAATTGAAAGTATCTTTAAATATAACGTTTTGATTTTATTTGTACGAATTTTAAAAAGTTAGCTACCAAATTGAAAACTTTACAAATTTTGGTACTAAATTGAAAAAATATTTAAAATTTATTTTTTAAATAACTAAGTTCATATTTAACTTGACTCATAGAATGAATATTTCCAAATTTAAATTAGATATATTATAAAACTCTTAAATTTAAGTTCATATCATAAAGTCATTTTTAAAAAAATAGTTATTATACAAAATATTAATCATTTATTAGATCATTTATTGAGTTACAATAAATAAATATTCTTTTAAATAAAAATATTATCTCTTATAATAATATACAATATTATTCATAATTCACAATTAAATTAAATTAGATAAATATTTATAAAAATCCATAATTTTGATATGATTTAAATAACACGGTATACACGTAGTAATAAATCTAAAATAAATATTGAAGGAAAATTATAAATTAAATGATTATCCGTTATTTATATATATTATATCGAACTGATCAATTCTTTTATATAATTTAAATCTAGCTATTAAAATTTTAACTTATTTTTAAAAATTAAATCCGACTCACGTGTTGATTATTAAAACTCTAATTTTTTAATTTTCGATATTAACCCTTGAGAGTACAGTCGATTTAGACATTGATAACCTTATATGAATAATCTCCTAATTGTAACTAATAGCAGAAGGTCTGTCCAGTTTTTATGGTATATTATTGTGTCCAGTGAATCTCAATCATTCGTTTATGCGGACTCCAGATTTATTTATGTAGAGCCCAAGTGAGACCCACATAAATAAATGATTGAGATTCACTAGACACAACAAGACACCATAAAATTAGACAGAAAATCATATTCCTAGCAGAAGTAATTACGGAACTTACGTGGAAGGCCTCGCCAATAATGACGATAAAGGAGCCAGGTAAAGCTTTGATCTTGATCCACTCCCCTCCTTTGGCTTCTATCTCTATGCCATCACCCTGAAGCTGGTGCAATATGGTAATCGTGTTCTTGTCTAGGTGAGCAGCCAATCCAGGCTGGTGTTTCTCAACGTTTCGGGGTTCGTCATATTTCATGACCCTCAGATTGTAGTTGGTCCACTCGTTGAGCTCATCCAAGTACTTCTCAACTCCCAAGCTCTCAAGAATTACCCTCTTTGCTATAGCTTCTAGCTCAAGTAGTGGCTTTGAGAATGAGATCACGTTCTCGCTGAAACCATATTTGCATGTCAAACAGGCATGCACCAAGATATAAAATTTTGAATCTTTCTGGTGATCGATCGACACTTGGAGAACAATTTAGTAACGATTACTTGGATCGAGTTTATCACTTGATTTTAACCTTAAATTCATTTAAGCAGAACTTGTATGGTTGATGTGATTGTGAAAAAAGAAAGTTACAAAAAAAGAACCTGAAGCTTGGTTTTCCGTCAGGCCAGAGCATGTGGGAGAAGCTTTTGATGTTCTCCAAAGAGCTTGGATCTCCAAGTCCGAGGCTCTCATATAGCTGATAATTTGGCAGTTGTCCTATGTAGCCACTGTAAGCTCCTTTCCGGACATTTTTCATTTTGGTTTCCCTAGGTAGATCAAAGAGCTCCTTAAGTTCACTTACCATTTCCTGTCGAGTCTCTAAAGAAAGTTTGTCGAATAAAGCAACGAAACAACCACAATCTTCACAGGCTTTGAGAACTTGGGATTTGGTTAAATCCCACTCTGGAGTGCCTGGCTTTAGGCTTGACTTAGAGAAATCTATAGTTGGAAGACTAAGATGGCCTTCAGACCCCATGATTCTTTCCAGGGTTGATGATGTATTGTTGATACAACATTGCTTTAACGTGTTTCAACTTATTTATAGCTCTGATAGATCGCAAAGCAACATAGTATTGATCATTCAAATGCCAGAGTTGGCATAAGAGAACAAAATTGTTCGGCTGATGCTGTGGCTACTATGATGTTTGTGGTTATAGATGTTATCGGCCACAGCTGTTTGCTTTCTCAAATTGAGATGCTTCTTGAGACATTGAAACTTTGAAAGCTACCAGTTTCAAGCATCGATTTGAGATAAATGGAGGATCTGGAGTTCAAAGGATCATACTCGAACCAATTTATTAAAAATATTAAATGAATGAATACATAAAAAAGCATCGTACATATCTAAAATCAAATCACTTGTGAGAATAAGAGACACTCATTAGCATATGTGAAGACGCTAATTTTGTTAGCAATAAATAAGGAAAAGTTCTAATTGAGTCTTTCTATTTTATTAAAAATGTATTTGTCACCTTAAATTTTAATTTTAATTAAGTAAATTATAAATTTGTAAATTATAATTAAACATATTCTTTTAATATTAATCTTGTAAGCTTACTTTCAAGTTTCAACTCATATGTAATTTAGGAGAGTTTTTTAAATAATGTGATAAATATTTTAGAAGCCTTTAGATGAATATAGTTTGACTTAATAGAGGGAAGTAGCTACTGTTAATATCCAAACACACTCAATTAATTGAATTTTATTAAAATTTTTATCCATCTTTATTGTATATACCTTATTTTTTAATAGTTATTAATTAAAGTTCCAAATATGACTAGAAAAGAATATTAATTAACACAATATTAAAATTCTTTTTAAGATATATATTTAGAATCACACTCATATTAATAATTTCTTTAACATAATTTAAACATCTTAAGATGCATGAAATTTTTGATTGTTATATCTGTTTCTGTGTAAAATCTTAAATTGAGATTACTCAACAATAATTATAATTTAGGTTTAAAAATTTATATCTTTAAAAATAATTAATTATAAGTTAATGAGTATTCTCATTTTATAAATTTATAAGGCTTTCACATTAATTCCTTGTTTTGATATAGAGTTTTACACTTTGTATCAATCTCTATTTCTTATATTCTTAATATCTTCATCAATATCCAATCTACAATCTATCATTTTCTTTTCTTAAAATGTAGAGCCAGATTATAAAATTGTTGAGAGAAGTCCATTACTCAGGGTCACTTTTTATCTTCAATCATCTAGACCCAGCATGGTATACTTTGTTACTAATTTTCATCTCTTAAATTTAAATTGAGTAGACAACAACTTCAATTTAAATTTAAAAATAGTTTTATATTTTAATTAAAAATATTTTTTATAAATTTTTATTTTTAAATATAAAATTTGACACCTAATTTTATGTGAATAATTCAGAATGACAACTATAATTTATTGTCAAAAATATTTTTTCATATTTCACATTTTTGCAGTTTTAAATCTTATTTTTATCTTTAATTTAAATTTTAAATTTAATTTAATCTATCATATCTAAGATAATTTTTCTTTTAAATCATCCCTCTTTATCTTATTTGATAAGTTAGAAACACCCTTTAAACCTGATCATGTATACGATTTTTCTAACTATTATTTGGTACTCGTGTTTCTTGTTTTTGTCTTCGGCACAAGAAATCTTGTCCCAGTGCTATCATACAAATGTAGAGTATAGACCTTCAAAATGATCGACATAATAAGAAAATATAGTCTTCCTTTTGGAAGTCATCGTCTTCTCGAATTTTGTAATTCTAATTTTAAAGTAATAAAGGCCTAATTAATTATACCGGTTAGAATTGATTACTTCTCAAATGTTGTTTGTTTTAAAAAAAAGTAAACGTAAATGCTTAATTAATTAGACTGGTTATTATTATTATTATTATTATTACTATTAGTGGCTACTAAAAATTGGTGATAGAGCTTTTTCAAAGGAAAAAGTATAAGCTGTATGCTTTATTATCTTCGACTTAGAATTACAAAAGCATATATATTTAAGCTTTAATTCCAAGATTGCATATCACAATTATTAATATCTATCATTATTAAATAAAAATATTTTATTTTGTTAAAATATTATTTTATTATTTATGGTAATAATAATTAATGATGACACAGCCTTTTTCAGAGAAGAATTATATGTTGTATGCTTTATTTTATTAGAGAAGGGCACCCATCACACATCACAAGCACCTAGAGCTGGCCAAACCTTACACAACATATATTTTTATATATCTTAAGATCAGACATTACGATAAGCACTCACGCAAAGCTTGGATCTAGTGCTAGGCTCCTTAGTGCCGACCTCTTTTCCGACTTCGTTTAGTAATTCCTTAAACTTGAAAGGCTTAAATAGCAAAGGGTGTTCTTCATCCACAAGCTCTTCTGGGGCTTTCACCAAGAAGTCTTCCCTAACGGCTGAAAACAACCCCATTGAGTACCTTGGCTGATCTCCATTCATCACTACCCGATGACCTCCCGGTCGCAGACGACCATTTGTCCAGGCCTATATAATTCAGATGCCACCAAATTTTACAGGTTAAAATTAATGGACAAGATTTGGTGTAAGATATTGATACCTTTTACTATAATAACTCTCTGTAAACTTACATGGAAGGATTCGCCAAACAAAACCATGAAGGAGCCAGGTGAAGGTTTGATCTTGATCCACTCTCCGTCTTTGGTTTCTAACTCCAGTCCATCACCCTGAAGTTGATGCAATATGGTGATGAAGCTCTTGTCGAAGTGAGGAACCAATCCAAGCTCATCCGTGTCAACGTTTTGGGGTTTTTCGTATCTCATGACTCTTAGATTGTAGCCGGCCGAGTCTTTGAGTTCATCCAGGTACTTGTCAACACCCAAGCTCTCAAGAACAATCCTCTTCACCAAAGATTCTAGCTCAAATACTGGCTTTGTAAACAGCTCCAAATTTTCACTGGAAATAAGACGTATTAGCAATCTCAAAGACACCGAAAGTTAAAAACAAATTGGTATGTAAAAAGACCAAAGGAACCTGAAACTTGGTCTTCCTTCAGGCCAGAGCATGTTTGAGAAGCTTCTGATGTTATCCAAAGAGATGGGATCTACAAGTCCAAGGCTCTCATACAAGGGAACATTTGGCAATTGTCCTACGTAGCCACTAAATGGAAACTTGTGAAGATTTAGCATTTTGGTTTCGGTTGGTAGATCAAAGAGATGCTTTAGTTCGTTTGTCATTCCCTTTCTAACCTCAGGACCAAGCTTGTCGTATAAAGCTAAGAAGCAACCATAATCTTCGCCAGCTTTGAGAACTTGAGATTTGATCACGTCCCATTCTGGAGTTCCAGGATTCAGGCTTGACTTGGAGAAATCTATGATTGGAGCACTAAGATGATGACCTTCAGACCCCATGATTCTTTTCTTTCCAAGGTTTCTTGATGTATTATTGGTAAGAGTGGACATAAAATTGCTTTGATGTGTAGTGATTAATTTATAGTACTTGGTGATTGCATACCAACAGTGATAGTGAATACATAAAACTAATTAAGTTGACCTCATACAACAACTTAAGCTATTGTAATGAAACGGTCACTTAATATGGTATCAGAGCCTTTGTTACCAAGTGGTCATGAGTTCAAATCCTACCACCCATCTATTATTCAGCACAAGGTAGAGTGAGTCTATACAAGTTTCAAGCCCAAAGAGCTTTCAATTGAGGAAGTGTGTTAGTGAATACATAAAACCAATTAAGTTAGTCTCACACAACATCTTAAGCTATTGTGGTGAAATGATTACTTAATAGACAGATGTTAAGTCATTGAAATTGCACTTATTTTGAACTTAATTTTCATTGATGTGTTGAAATTATTATCCGAATTTAATAAAATTGCTTTATAATTGTTTACAAATGTTTTTCAACACATTAGGGACGAAATAGGATCAAAAAGATGCAAAAGAAGGAAAAAATCCAAAATCTGCAATTTGATAGAAATTCAGTGGCTATGCGTAAGCACGCCTAAGGATGGAATAATTCTGCAGATAAAATTCCAGAAGTCTATTTCAAACAAAATTCAATCTTTAAAGATTATCTTGCTATCTTTCCAAGGAGTTACCTACCGAAATTAGAAGATTGCCTCATCTGGACAAAATCAAGAGAAGATAACGAAGAGATTAGCATCAAGAAGGAGATTGGGATGATTGTCGCATAGATATATATACATATTAGGTTTTAGAATAGGGTATCGTAGGTTTTGGGTTGCTGTACTTTTCTGTTTCTTGTTCTTTACGTTTCTGCACAATTCCAAGTAGTGTTTTCGTGTTTTTCATCAAAGACCAGGGATGGAGACTTATTACTTTGTTATTTCTTCTGTTTTCAATTCAATTATGAGTAGCTAAATTTCTTATCTTAGTTGAGGGAATATA
>JANVCL010000005.1:2485216-2498582 GCA_026546855.1 Erythroxylum incrassatum | reverse complement strand
GAGCAGGTATGGGAATTTTGAGTTTCTGGTTATGCCGTTTGGGTTAACTAATGCCCCGAAAACTTTCATGGCTTTGATGAATAAGGTTTTTCAGCCCTACCTTGATCAATTCATAATTGTCTTTATTGATGACATTTTGGTGTATTCGAGGAGCAGAAAGGAACATAGTGAGCATTTGAGGATTATTTTACAAGCTATGAGGGAGAGACAGCTGTATGCCAAATTCAATAAGTGTGAATTTTGGTTGGATCAGGTGATCTTTTTGGGGCATATAGTGACTGGAGAGGGTATTCAAGTGGATCTGAGTAAGATTGAGGCAGTGTTGAAGTGGGAAGCTCCACGGAATATGGCAGAGATTCGGAGTTTCCTAGGATTGGCTAGTTACTACTAAAGATTTGTCGAGGGGTTTTCACTGATTTCAGCCCCTCTGAAAAAACTTCTGAGGAAGAACGTACTATTTAGATGGACTGAGGAGTGTCAGAAGAGCTTTGAGGAGCTGAAACATCGGTTGAATACTGCGCCGGTGTTAGCTATTCCATCAGGGACTGGAGGATTTGAGGTATTTAGTGATGCATCGCATCAGGGATTGGGATGTGTTCTGATGCAGCACGGTAGAGTGATTGCTTATGCCTCGAGACAGTTGAGGTCTTATGAGGTAAATTATCCATTGTATGATTTGGAATTAGCTGCAGTTGTTTTTGCTATGAAAATTTGGAGACATTATTTATATGGTGAGACTTTCCAGATTTTCACTGATCATAAAAGTTTGATGTATTTACTGAGCCAGAGAGAGTTAAATTTGAGACAGAGGAGATGGATTGAGCTGCTTAAGGATTATGACTATACCATCGAGTACCACCCTGGGAAAGCCAAAGTGGTGGTAGATGCTCTGAGTAGGAAGTCTCATACTAGTACAACTCAGATGCAGGCAATGAGGTTACCGAATTTGATTCAGTTGCGAGCCTTGAATGTGCAGTTGAATTTGGAGCAAGATGGAGTTTTATTGGCCACTTTGAAGCTTAGACCGATGCTACTGGACAGGATCAGGAGAGTTCAAGACAAAGATCCTGTTTTGGTAAAGCTGATTGAGAAAGTGAAGGCAAATCCAGATTCGGAGTTTGAGTTGCGAGAAGAGACCTTATGGTTGAGACAGAGGCTATGTGTGCCTGATGTGGATGATTTAAGGCGAGAGATTTTGGTAGAGGTTCATATGGCTGCTTATGCTATGCATCCTGGTACTACTAAGATGTATAACACCCTCAAGCAAAATTTATGGTGGCCTGGTATGAAAAAGCAGGTAGCTGAGTATGTATCTAGGTGTATGACGTGCCAGCAAGTTAAGGCTGAGCACCAGGCTCCAGTGGGGAAGCTCCATTCGTTGCCTATTCCCGAGTGAAAATGGGAATGAATTACTATGGATTTCATTATGGGGTTACCCAAGACTCCGAGACAGCATGATGCTATCTGGGTCATAGTGGACCGGTTAACTAAATCGGCCCATTTCTTGCCAGTGAGGGAGAATAATTCCCTTGATCAGTTGGCCCAGAAGTATGTGACTGAGATAGTAAGACTGCATGGGGTTCCAGTGTCTATAGTATCAGACAGGGATCCCAGATTTACTTCGAGGTTCTGGAAGAGTTTGCAGTCTGCTATGGGTACTAAGTTGAATTTCAGTACAACATTTCATCCTCAGACAGATGGACAGAGTGAGAGGACAATCAAGACTATCGAGGATATGCTTTGAGCTTGTGTATTGGAGTTTAGAGGAGCGTGGGATCAGTATCTAGCCCTGATTGAATTTGCTTATAACAACCATTATCACAGTAGCATCGGAATGGCACCGTAAGAGGCATTATATGGAAGAAAGTGTCAATCGCCTCTGTATTGGGATGAAGAGGGTTTGAGAATGGTTAAGGGCCCAGAGCTGATTCAGGATACAGTAGATAAGGTGAAATTGATCCGAAGCCGAATTAAAGCGGCTCAAGGTAGACAGAAGAGTTATGTGGATCAGCATTGGAGGGATATAGAGTATAATGTAGGAGACAGAGTTTTTCTACGAGTGTTACCGTGGAGAGGAGTGTTGAGATTCGATAAAAATGGCAAGTTGAGCCCTAGGTACATTGGTCCTTATGAGATCATTGACAGGATAGGACCTTTGGCTTACAAGTTGGCTTTACCGAATGGGATGTCCCAGTTGCATAATGTCTTTCATGTGAGTATGCTCTGGAGATACCGATCAGATCCGATACATGTGATACCGGCTTAGGAGATTGAGGTGGCTAGCAATTTGAGTTATATTGAGGAACCGGTCAAGATTGTGGGATTACGAATTAAGCAGTTGAGGAACAAGGTTATTCTATTGGTGAAAGTCCTATATAGGAACCACTCAACTGAGGAAGCAACTTGGGAGACCGAGGAGCATATGAGGAGACAGTATCGTCACCTACTCGAACAAACAGGTAAGAATTTCGAGGACAAAATTTTTTATTAGGAGGAGAGAGTTGTAACATCCCATTATGATGGGAAGGGTAGAATAGTCATTTGGAACGGGTTATGAGTGTTTAAAAATTGTTTTAGTATATTCATGCATACACATACACGTAAATAGTGACTTTTGCACATGTAAATGACTGTACATGCATTCATGACATTTTCCAATATTTTAATGTGATCTTTGTGAAAGATATGATTTTTATGCTTGAAAAGTTACAATCCTATTGGACCAAGTGTTGCAATTCCATTGGACCACGTGTTACAATTCTATTTGACCATGAGTTAAAATTATATTGGACCATTTGTTACAATTCTATTGGATCATGTGTTACAATTCTATTGGACACACATGCTTTAATCTTATTGGTCCATGAGTTGACTTTAGGAAAATTGAATATTAGTCCTTCTTCTTCCTTTAATTCCCACATTGGCCTATAATCTTATCAATTTATTTCATTCCCCTATCTCTTAAGTTTATAATGGCATAAATTTCATGCAATTTGGTTAATTATCAGGAGTTATACCCCAAAAACTATAGGTTGTTCGAAAACAAAGATAATAGCTAGAACTGGACTTCAAAACAAAATTCAAAACTCTTAGAGGTAGAATCAGATTTTAGTTCCTTCATGAAAGTATTATACCTATGTCTCTAATTTAATCTCCAATTAAAATTATCCAATTTGGAGGTTTACAAGCCAAGATATGGCCAAATTACATAAGTCTGTTCAGTGGAACCTATCCATTCAATGAGGTACACATCCGAAATTAACTAACTTCGGCCTTATCATGCAAAAGCAACAAAAAAATACATTCAATTTAACCAACAACATCCCATTTACTTGTGGAATACTTCTTTTATCAATTCCCCTCACATAAAATTCATAAATCCAAGAAAACATATCAAAAATTTCCATACATATTTCACATCTAAGTATGTATGTCTATGTTGAAGCGAACAAATTATCCATTTACCATTGTCTTTTACATTAAGTACCATTATATCTCTTACTATAATTAGATGTACTTAATTCATTATGGTCCCTTCTTAATACACCCTAGACATGTTATAAAACTTCGAAGGTATACGTTAGGGTGTTACAAAAAAAACATATCAAATACCTCAAGAAACACAAGATTAAGATCCAAAATCATGCTCTAACCCACATAACACTTAAAACATAAACAACCAATCACATTAACATAATTCTAACACTATACATGCAATAATCATTTGATAAACACCTATAAACACACTAAAACACCTATGAAAATATAGTATAAACTACACTTATCAGTTGTAATTCACTTATTTGGAGTAAATGGAATGAAGTCAAAGAAGTTCACAATGATTTGGAGCTATTTTAACCAAGTTATAAAAATGTATAGCTAGAACATAGCCTAGTACACACCTATGTACTTGCTTATATTCACTATTATTTTTGAATTTCAAGCTTATACTATTATGTTTGAAGAGTTTTAGGCTTGTCAATTGATTCTATATGTTATAAGATTGTGTTTAAGAGACAGACACCTATGTTATATGTTGATAAGCTTGCATTCACATTTTGGGCCTGTGTTTGGGCACATGTTTGCTCCCGATGGAATTTTGTGTTTTTTAAGTATATAGACTGAAGAGCAGATGAAAGGAGGTTTGGGACGCACAATTAGATGACCTAAAGGAGCATAAAGAATAGAGAACAAGCAAGGAGATGTATTTGGAATAGATTTCTATCAATCTAAATTTATGAAGATTAAAAGGGATTTCATCATATTTCTTTTAGTTTTCTGATTTTCGATTTAGTTTTGATGCTATGTCTTTTATGGTTAGGAATTAAATATTTATGGTAGTTAGATATGACGAAAACCAGGATGGATGTTTTAGAGATTTTAATTTAATTTAATTTATTCTTCAATTTATGTTATTCCCTAATGGCACCCAGGAAGGGGAGTGAATTGGGCCATTACAAAATTTTACCTAATAGTTTCTATCTTAGAATGACAATGATCACAAATACAAAGGGTGAAAGTATGAACTAAGATAATGAATTTAAATATGCTTGTAACTAAATAAAGTAAAAGAGTAAGGGAAGAAAGATACAAATCAATTTATAGTGATTTGCCTTGCATATGTCCCCTCCCAAGACTCTTCTTGGATTTCCACTATAATTATTTTTTCAAGGCGAAAAATAACATTTGTATAATCTTTACTTAACAAAAAGGAACCCCTTTTACAATCTTTTATAAGGTTAATGGGAACCTCAAAACCACTTTGAACATACCCAAATACAAAGAACAAGAGCCTCAACATAAGCTTACAAATTAAACAGCTCACTTTATCACTTTGATAATATCAAAAAGGCTCACTTACTTAAAATGAGACAATGAATGCTAAATTGATTAAAACAACACTTATAAATTTGTGTAAGGGTACTTAAATTCTTCTTAATGCAAAATCCAATGAGAAAATATGTATTTATAGGGTTTCGGTACTTCTACTAGTTGTTGGAAGCAAAAACTAGTCATTACAATAGCTAGTTGCAGTGTGTTGATTGACCAATATAGCATATTGGTTAACCTGTGTGCATTGAATGCACAGATTTACTAGTTATTAAGACCTAATTGACTAGTAGGCATGTCAAACAATGTTATAACAATCTCTTGGTACATCAAAGTTAAACAACTTTAGCATATATTAGTCGATCAATAACCTATACAAGTTAAACTATCCTCCTAAAAACTTGACTTTAATAACATTAAATGCTCAAACTCAATTTGTTTAATGAAATTATAAGTTAAACACTTCCCAAAATGTTCCCTAAAGATTTTTTAAAATATTAGGTGACTTTTTTGTTGAAAATAAAAGATCCAATGCCTCTTGATGAATGAAAAGACTTATGAAATGTAACATCCCATCACCGATGGGAAGGGTAGAATAGTCATTTGGAACGGGTTATGAGTGTTTAAAAATTATTTTGGTATATTCATGCATACACACACACGTAAATAGTGACTTTTGCACATGTAAATGACTGTACATGCATTCATGACATTTCCTAGTATTTTAATGTGATTTTTGTGAAAGATATGATTTTTATGCTTGAAAAGTTAATTGGAGTGAGTCTTTGTGAGTTTTGAATTTTTGGAGAATTTTAAAAATTTTCTGGAAATTTTTGCGGTACTTTTTCGGATTAGGAAAAATGTCAAGTGGCAGACTGATTGTTTACCGGTAGTAAAAATTACTGTCTAATGGTACTAGCAATTAGATACATGATTTGGCATACTGATTGTTTATCGGTAGTAGAAATTACTGTCCAATGGCACTGGCAATTAAATACATGATTTTAGGAATTATTGATTTGAGTCATTGGAATTTTGGGTGACAATTGGATTAAAAAAATTGAGTGACAAATGAATTAGAGATTAATTTTTATTAAGTCAAAATAAAAGATGTTAATTTAATCCTTTTTGTGCTAAGTGTCATGACATGTGTCATGACAGTCTTTAAGCATTGAATTTCTATGTTAAACTTGCGACACTTTAGAATAACTAGGCTATTTTCATTGTCTGTCATCTTATACTCTCTTCTTCTTTTCTTTCTCCATACGACCATGACACCCCCTCACTCTCCATGTGATTTTTGCTACTATTCAACACTAGCCACTTCAAGATCTTTGCCACCTCTTCATCTTGCTTCTAAAAACCTAACCTAGCCCTCCTTGAAGAGATGATGATCGTGTGTGTTGATAGGAAGTAGAGAGTTTGAGATAATTTGGAAGATTGGAAGATTTGGAAGTTTATTAGTTAAGATTTGTGTTTTATGTCTTATTTTGTTATTAAATGCATTATTTATGATGGTTGTGAACCAAATTGCATGAAAATTGTGTGCGAAGAATATGGGTATGTAATTTGTTTGTTGCTTGATGTTTGCTTGAGGATTGATGAGGTGGGATTGGATGAATGTAAGAAGAAATGTTTTAGGTGTTTTGGAAGTGAAATTGTGTTTAGAATAGTGTAAAAAGGGGATGAATGAATGAATATAGGTTGCTGCCATTTTATGGCTAATTGTTTAAGTGAAGGTCTAGATTAAATTGTGGGTGATTTATTGACTAAATTGGATGCTTATTGGTGTAGAAATGGTATTGGAATGATAGGATTTGGTTTAGGTGTAAAAGCTGGAAAATTGAATTTGTACATGTTTCAATGTTTTTGCCATAACTTTTGATATGGTTAAGCAATTGAGATGAGGTTTGGCTTGAATTAAACTTGAGAAGTTTGGCTAGAATTCTAATAAGGAAGTGCTGTCCAATTTTGCCTTAAAGGGTTCTGAATTTTGCCTTGAAAGTGAGCAATATGTGCAGGATGAATAGTGCCGTGATTGTGATCCTAAAATTAAAAGTTTGTGACCTGAAACTTTGGAGAATTTTTCTAGGATGATTGAGACAGATTTTTCTAAATTGGTCTTAATGAAAGTGGTAGTTCTTCTTAATAGCTTTCTATCGTCATAAAATATGCTATTTTTCGACATTGGAGTTGGTAGTTATAAGTGTTTGAACTTTGCTTATAGTTTAGGTGATTTTTAACAGTATGAAACAGGGCAGCAACATTCATGTGGGATTTTGATCTAATTAGAGGGAAAATTTGCTTCTAAGTTCTTCATGAGAATTGTAGCATGATTTCTGATCTTCCCATTGATATAAAGTATGGAATTTTTGGAGAAGGGGATAAGAAGTTATGATTTTTAGAAGATTGTGGTACTATTAGGATGACATGTGTTGGGCAGAAACTTTGATTAAGATTTTGACCGATTTAGAAGTTGAATTTGCTTTCATGTTGTTCATGAAAGTTGTAGAATATGTGATGATCTTTCTTTTGATATAAAGCTTGTAATTTTGGGCAAAGGGAATGGGAAGATATGATTTTTAGAAGAATGGTGTACTATTTGGGAAATGTGTGATGAGGCAGAAAATTTGATTGCATTTTTGACACCCTTAGAAGTGAAATTAGTTTTTGTGTCCTTAATGAAACTTGTAGAGCTTTCTTTGCTCTTTCCATAAACACCAAATTTGCAAAAATTGGACTTCCGGATCAGAAGTTATGCATGTTAGAAAAAAGGGGATTTTTAGTGTTTAAAAAAAATATTCAACGCCTCGCGAGCCCTCGCGAGGACAATTATATATATATATATATAATTTATTTAATTTTTAGTTTATGCCCTCTTTTGTGAATAACTTTTCCATCTGACATTTGATTGACCTGATTTTTTAGGCATCGGATTCGTAATATATTTATCTACCTCTCCATGGTAATTAGTGAATATTTTAGATCAAAATGGGATTAAGGATTTAAATCGGACCGGTTGATTAATTTTTTTTGGACCATATGTTAGCCATAATTGGACCTATAGAGATCCGAATTGAGTGATTTTAGTGTCTTTGGATTTCTAAAATTGAGAGGAAACTTTTGTGATGAGAATTACGGGATAATACCGAGAATGTCATGAACGTCCATTGTACACATTTTAATTTTTCCATGTGCATTATTTAGCATTTCTGATTGTACGCTTGGTAATATGTGTATTTTTAATTGTTATAGAGGCGCCTTTGGAACGTCATCCCACAGACGTTGTCGAGACTTCCAGGCATTAGCTCGGAAGCTATTAGTGAGTGGCCTAGACGATTCTCTCAATTATTAATTGTTTATAATCTTGTGGCGAATAATGGTGGGTTTGAGTTTAGTTTCTGATTGTGGATTCCGGACAGAAGGTCCGATGTACTGGGGAGCTATGACATAGAAGTGCTACTTGTATGGGAATGTGTGAACTACTTGCTTATGATGTGATAGATTGTGACACATGTATTAATTGTGGTATATATACTGCTTACTTGTGATATATGCATATCATACATAAATGCATGATCAGATAATGACAGTTGTGACCGGAGCAGCTACCGAGAGCTAAATGCTCAACGATTGTAATATGGGAATCTTTTGTAAATGAGATTGATCAAATACAAATATTTGAATATTTCTATCTGTAATAAGTGGTGAAATATGGGAATCTTTTGTAAATGAGATTGATCAAATACGAATATTTCTGTTTTATAATAACTTTCCCATTTGGAAATGTTAGTACGTGTTTTGTATATGAAATGGGCCCCAACGGCCCAAAATGGAATGGTTTGTAACTGATTATGAAGTGTACTAATTACGTTTCCAAGTGCTTTATTTCAGTAGTGGGCCCAAGTGGAGAGTGAATTTTTTTAATGAATTGTGTACTGGTTATTTTGCTTAACTGAAAATGTTTATAAATGAAATGTGGCTCCAATTGGCTATTGAAACTCTATCGATTGCATTGAAAAAAAATTTACCGACTTGTGAATGATTGAGTGCCTTAGCATGCCACCTTTGCGGGCACGGACTCGGATATCACCATCGATGTCGAGTTCTGGTCTTGCGGGAGTGGGATGCTACAAAAGGTTTATAATCAGATTGCAGCGGTTGACTACAATAATAGCTTCTACCAATAGCTAAGGTTGTTACAGTCATAATCTTGTTTGCATTTGTGGCTGCGAAGAACTGGCCTTTGCACTAACTTGACATCAATAATGCTTTCCTTCATAGGTTCCTAGAGGAGGAGGTATATATGCAACAACCAAAAGGTTATACAAAAGTAGCCCCAAATAAAGTTTGTAAGTTGAAAAGATCTTTATATGGCCTTAAGCAGGCTTCTCGGCAATGGAATGCTGAACTCACTTTCCAGCTGCAGACTTATGGTTTTCAACAATCACAAAATGATCATTGTTTGTTTACTCTCAAGAATTCGTTTTGTTTTTTGCTCATCTTGGTCTATGTAGATGATATGTTATTAATAGGAGAGTACTTCTTAGGACTTGAGATTGCAAGGTCATCCCATGGTCTAGACATCAACTAGAGGAAATATGTGTTGGATCTGGTTGACGTCGCAGGCTTGATGGGTAGTAAACCTACAAATACACCTCTGAAGAAAGGTTTAATTCTGACAGAAAACAATGGCTCACTTCTTGAAGATCCACAACAATACAAACACTTGGTAGGGAAGTTATTATACTTGGGTTATACGCAACCAGACATCACTTTTGCTATGCATCAGTTAAGTTAATTTGTCCATGCACCTACAGTTGTTCATTGGCAGGTAGCACAACATGTCTTACGGTATTTAAGGGCAGTCCTTCTTTGGGGTTGTATTATCTTGCTGATAATTCCTTTGTACTTGAGGCGTATTGTGATGTAGATTAGGCAGCAAGTCATGGTACCAGACGATCTGTTTCTAGTTTTTGTGTGTTTTTTGGATCTTCTTTAATTTCTTGGAAATCTAAGAAGCAGGTGATTGTCTCTAAATCTTCAACAAAAGCAGAGTATAGAAGCATGGGTTCGGTTGTTTGTGAACTTTTATAGATTTCCTACATTTTGCGGGATTTTCAAATTCCAATCACTCTACCTATTTCATTGAATCGTGACAATCGAGCAGCATTACACATTGCTGCTAATCCAGTGTTCCATGAAAGAACTAAGCACTTGGATATTGATTGTCATATAGTTAAAGAGGAGCTGAAAAAGGGTTTTCTTTCTCTATCACACTCTTCTTCCTTTACATAGATTGCACATATCTTCACCAAGTCTCTTCTAGCTCCTGCATTTACCAACTTCACAGCCAAGTTGGGTTTGTACGATTTCTTACAAGCTCCAACTTGAAGGGAGGACGAAGATTATTTATTTATTAACGGTTTTTCAGTTAGAATTAGTTAGTCTCTTTATCAGCTAGGTAGCGCATGTATATAACAATGCACAGTGTATGTTTTCAATATGAGAATAATACAGAAAGTTCTCATGTTCTTTCTTCTTTCTTCACAATAGTAAACTTAATTTGTTCAAATAACGTTATTTTAAATAATTTTTCTTAAAATGACATTGTTTTGGAGGTCTTAATCAGATTCAACCATATTATATTAGCCTGCCTAGTCTTGTGCCGGGCCATGCCTAACAACATGACATAGATTTAGACAAATATATTCAATCTTGGGAAGTATTACAGGGAAGAGATGGGTTGTCTCCTTTATTTTACATGAAACAAAACACGCCTGGAGTTTGGTAAACAGTAATTCATCCGCTCTAGCAGCTAGAGATTCAGACATCTCTAACATAATAAACCTAACTGGCTTGGAAACTTATGCAAAGCTATTATAATGTTTAATCTAGTTTTGACCGATAACCATCGGATCAGACAATGCGATAAGCATCCAAACAGTACCTTGATCCCCTGCTTAACTCAGTTTGGATTTGTTTTATCAAGTCTATATAGACATAAGGCTTAAATAGCAAAGGATGTTCTTCATCCACAAGCTCTTCTGGTGCTTTTACCGTGAAAGTGTGATCAAATCCTGTGAAAATCCCTGCCGAGTATCTTGTCTGATTTTCAGTCATCTCCACTCGATGATATGCTGGTTTTACACGACCATTTGTCCAAGCCTACAAAATGCAAGAGGAAATGAGCATAATCAAAATCAAATCCTGCAAAAGTCTGAGTTCCATATTCAGATAGGAAACAAATGGTAGAATGAGCCTTACGTGGAAGCTCTCGCCAAACATGACGACAAATGAGTCAGGGGAGGGCTTGATCTTGATCCAATCTCCAGTTTCAGCTTCTATCTCTAGCCCATCACCTTGAAATTGGTACAATATTGTCATGGTGTTCTTATCAAAATGAGCAGGCAATATTATCTGATCTTCGTCACCATTTTCTAGTCGATTATAACTCATAACTCTTAGAGTGTAGGTGGTGGAGTCCTTGAGCTCCTCCAAGTACTTCTTCACACCCAAGCTCTCATAAACTATCCTCTTTATTAGAGAATCTAGCTCAAGTATTGGCTTTGTGAATGACTGCACATTTTCACTGAAACAAACATGTTAGCAGATGAAACATGCACGAAGGCAAAAGAAGTTAAGGAACAAGCTGATAAGCAACCTGAAACTTGGTCTGCCCTCGGGCCAAATCATGTCGACGAAGCTCGTGATGGAATCCAAAGAAACGGGATTTCCAACCTCAAGGTTCTCAAAATTGGGAAAATTCCCTATGTAGCCATAATATGGTCTTGTAGACAATCTTTGCAATTTGGTTTCAACTGATAGATCAAAAAGATCTTTTAGTTCATTGGCCATTCCCTTTCGAGCTTCTACAGGAAGTTTGTCGAACGAAGCTATGAAACAACCATAATCTTCAGCGGCTTTCAGAACCTGGGATTTAACCAAATCCCACTCAGGAGTGCCTGGTTTCAGGCTTGACTTGGAGAAATTTATTGTTGGAACACTGAGGTGACCTTCTGAGCCCATGGTGAATCGCTGGTTATGTTTCTTGATGCAAGAGATTCAATACCTTAGTGTGCATCACCCGATTTATATTTAATGCCTTAGCGTGTGTAGGAAAAGATTATTAATTAATTATTTTTAATATATAATCCTCTTAAATTTAAATTAGAATTAGAATTAGAATTTAGTTTAGATTTAGGATACCATTGATGACATAAAAATAGACATACAATAGCATGATTTTCTATTGTTATGATGAGCAAAAATTAAAATTTAATGAAAACGTTAAAAATTCAGAAATTATAATATCTCAAATTCTATATTAAAACGAAAGATGATTTAATCAAATTTTCATTAACTATTTTTAAACATATATCTTTAAACTTGAATTAAAAAATTATTATTGAATAAATTAATAGATAATAATAATATTATTATTATTCATCATTTTTATAAAATTATTTTAATACGTACTGTAGTAAATATGATTGAATTTAAGTAATTGATGGACTTAAAAATATATCTGCTTTGACCAATTATTTGCTTTAAAATTGAGGTGAATTATAATCTCTCGAATCATAACTTGAATTCTTTAACCTCTTAATTAAAAATGTTCTTAAAAGAAGATAATTCCACCAATGGGACCACCGCCTTAACTCTATTCCAACAGAACATTGGCATCCAAATAAGAAACGTAAGAGATCGCGTATGAAGATACGAGCAGTACTTCGGTTTAACTAAAAAAAGAAGAAAAGGACATTTGACCGAACTGATTGTACAATAATTACTTGTTGATGTTGCAACAATCTAAATTCGAGTATTATTTAAGTGCAGGTGATTGCAAGCATGAACTATTATATTTATATATATCAGGAACCGTCGCTGCCTTTGGGGTATTTAATAAATGTTAAGATATATGGTATATATCTTATTATTTGATTTTGACATTTTTTTGATAATTGAACATCTAAGGGAATGTTGATGAGTTTAAAATTCAAATTCAAGTTAATTGAATTTAATTGGGGATAATCTTTTAGTTATGATAGAGACCTATCTTTAATTAATGTGTATCTTGACAAGAAATATGTGTATTACATGTGGGGTATTGTTGGAATTTCAGTTTAGTGGCAAAGGGTTTTTGGATGAACATTGGTCTTTGTTGTGTAGGATTTTAGTATGTTAATTGATGACTACCTTACTATCGGTTGGAGGAATTTGCAAGATTGCCTGGAAGCTATAGGCTTACCACCCAAATTTAGAGATTGGCTATTAACGTGTATCCAAACACTCTCTCTCAATGTAATGGAGAATGACATTCCATCTTTACCTTTTAGGCCAACCAGAGGTATTAGACAAGGGGATCCTCTTTTCTCATACCTTTTTACTTTAGTAATAGACGAGATATCTAGATTGATCTCCAAACTTATTGCCAATAATAGTAAATTTCACTTCCGCCATAAATGTAGACGACTTCAGTTAACACATTTGATCTATACAGATGATTTGATGCTACTCAGTGGTGCAAACACTC
>JANVCL010000005.1:2470262-2485116 GCA_026546855.1 Erythroxylum incrassatum | reverse complement strand
CCATAAATGTAGACGACTTCAGTTAACACATTTGATCTATACAGATGATTTGATGCTACTCAGTGGTGCAAACACTCACTCCATCAGAGTTTTGAAAAAATAATGGGCAACTCAAGTTCCATATCTTACAATTAGAGTTAGCATTTTTTTCTCTTTCTTGACCCAATATTACGCAAATTCAGTAAACCATGTTCAATTGATTAGATGTTGAGTTAAGCTTATCTTGAAGAATAATTGGATCCAATGTGAAAAATCTAAATCGACTTGAATTGAGTTGAACTATCTAAGTATTAGTCTCAATCTAGAGGAATCAGATCAAGTCAGATTCGAAACGGCTCAGTAATCAAGTCAAAAAAAACTCATACTTGATGAAATTTCTTGCTAACCCAATTTGTAACATTCAATATAAAGAAAAAATATATTTATGAGAGTATTAAGAAAATATTTTGTGATTAATTATTGATGAATATTTACGGTAATTGTCTCATAAATTTTCTTTCCTTTTCGTTTTATCTTTTTTAAATTATTGATTGAAAGTGTTTACGTACAATATAATAATTGTAATATGATTTTTTATATAATTAGAATTTAATTTAAAAAATTATAAACTTTTGAAAATGAATAATTGGAATAATAAAAATAATTTATCATGTATGATATTATTTATGATGTTGATTTGCCAATCATAATTTTAATTCAATCACAGCCCTTGTTAATTTACTAGGAAAATGTCAATTTTTGCCACAAATTAGGGACAAAATACAAGCTTGAAAACCCAAGAACAGCTTGATTAATATGATAATTAAGGTAGTTAAGCATCAGATTCCAGTGCCACAATATGCTTTTAGAGGCATTTGAGAGAGACTGGCCTTGGATTGGCGAAACTTAAGATATTCAGAATAATCGAAAGGCTTAAACAGAAGAGGGTGTTGTGCGTCCACGAGCTCTTCAGGGACTTTCACATTGTATCCTGCTTTGAAGAATGAGAACAATCCAACAGCATATCTTGTTTCATTTCCAGACATCATACAACGATGTTCAGGACAGTGTAGTCGACCATTTGACCATGCCTGTACAAAGTAATGAAGATTGAATTATGGTTTCCAAACCATAGTCGAAATTATGACTAGGGTTAATAAATTAGCCGAGACCAAATTTCAGGTTGGATTTGAGTTCAAAAAAGATCAATACGAAATTGTTTTGATCAAATCTCAAATTAAACAATCTAAATTTGATTAAAAAATTAATTGAACTTAATTTAAAACAATATATTGTCGTTCTTAATTATAAAATAAAATATATATTTTTTATAACAACTAAAGTTTTAAAATATAGATTATAGATTCTAAATATGAACTGTTATAGAACAACTTTAAGTAATACGAATATAGTTTTACAAATTATAATAAGCAAATACGATCTACAAAGTTCCTACTTCCAAAAGAAGTATAAAGTATAAACACATATGTTTTACTTACGTTGAGAGATTCTCCACTTATCACCACAACAGAGTTCGGCGAGGGCTTGACATTGATCCACTTGCCCTCTTTGGTCTTTACCTCCAAACCATGAACCTGATTTTGATAATTTAACGTTATGACACTCTTGTCGGTGTGAGTCCCCAGTCCAATGGTTTTCTCTGTGGTTCGGGGCTCTTTGTACTTTATCAATCTCAGGAGGGTCTTAGTTGAGTTCATGTGTTCCTCTAAGTATACCTCAAGCCCCAAGCTCTCAACGACCACTGTCCGAATGATTCCTTCTATATCTGATAAAATCTCCAAAATGGTTTGTACAGTTTTGCTGTGACAGAAATGACTTCATAAGAAAAACAATCAATTAATACAAGCTAAATCATTAATGTATCATCACAGCGTCCAATCTCATGAAATTGTAATACCTGAAACATGGATTCCCCTCAGGCCACATGATATTGGTGAAGTTTTCAATCTCTCCAGAAGAGGTGGCATCGTAGATTCCAACGCTCTCAAAAAGTGGGTTTTGAGGGTATTGGCCAAGGTAGCCATGAAGAGGTTGATGAGCACAAGAAGTGAGCTTTTTAGCTTCTAAAGGTAGATCAAAGAATTCTTTTAATGCCCCAAAAGTTGCCTTTCGAAGCTCTGGAGGTATTCGGTTGAATGAAGCCTCGAAGCAGCCACAGTCTTCAAGGGCTTTTCGAACTTGGGATTTAGCTAAATTCCATTCTGGAGTTCCCGTCTTCTTCAGGTCCAGTGTATAAAAATCTATGACTGGGATAGAATCTGGATCAATTTGAGAGTTCATTTTCTTTAGTTTTCCTGTTGCTGTGGTCAGGTGAATGAAGTAAAGAAACCTTTTGGTGTCTGCTTGGGAAGTGAGTTGCTAGGTGAATTTATAGAACTTAAACAACACGCTTTAAAATCTAGCAACAGAAAAAAAATTTAACCATAAAATTGTTAATTTTTTATTTTTAATTCAACATTTAACTTTTAAAATATGTAATAAGAATAAAAATTAAATAATTCGTTTCAAAAAATTATTTTTTGTGAATATATTGTTAACGTGATTGATACAATAACTTAAAAATTATTATTTGCATGAGTTACATAGATAATAAATATATTAGACTGGACCTTTTTTCCCCCATATTTGTTTGTTTATGGCACTCATTTGATGTATTAAAATATTAACATGAAGCGAGATTATTGATTAGAAGACAAATCCCTCCATTACTTAAATTGAAGTGGTCCTTGGTCCACACCATTTATTTAATCAAAGAACAAATTGGTGATATTGATTAGTACAGTTTATCTCAATATTTGAAAAATTAGATTGAAAGTTAGGCTGGTAATATAAGGGATTTAAGTTTTAAAAAATTCAGTCGGTATTAAATTTTAATAAAAACTAGTTAAAGAGTAAATAAAATTAAAGAATTCGAAATATGAGTAAAAGATGTTTTTTATTTATCGAATAATTTGACATTGAATAGAAAACAAATTTGTTAAATGAAAATCAGTTGGTTTATTTAGGTTTATAAAAATTTATTAATTTACAAAAATTATCCGATTAATTAATAAATTGATTAATTTTAATAATAAAAATTATTAAAATAAATTAGACTAAATAATAAAGCAGTTAACAAATTTTACAGATAAACGGATTAAATTGATTAAATGTTTTAATCATTAGTGTATTGTTCATGAAGGATCTTTTTCATTATTTGAGAATATTATCACATCACAATGCAGCAATATTAAATATTCAGTGACGGGTCATCCTCCTAATACTACATCAAAAGCGTTAACGGGAATCTGTGACTATACTATCAAATAATTAGACCTGACGTCTTCAATGATGCGCATCTGGAGATAAACTAGAATGAGCTCACAAATAGAAATAAGAACCGCTACAGCAATATAAAATAATAAAAAAAGAGTGACAAGATAACAAGAAAAAAGAATCAACCTAAAGCAGGAATATTATTAAAAGGAAAAGGAGCTAGTTTTATTTGCAAGAATAGAAAATAGCAGAAAATGATGGGTTGATTCTACAGGGAAGTCATCATTTATATAAAGATTTTTATATCTTCTGATAATTATTATAAAAAAGAATTTTTGATAATATTCATAATTAAACCAACCCCTCCCTTTTCCATTCTTCCTTCCCCACACTCCCTCTTTTTCAATAAAGAAACTCCGCTCTCTCTAAAGGGACCCTTTTGATAAGGGAGATCAATTCTCCTATTTCTGTTTTTTGTGTCACCTTATGTTCGAGACCATTTATCCATCTATTAATATTTAATAAATGTATGGATGGTCTAGGATACATGGTGACACACAGAAACAAGAACAATCACCCTCTCTACCTTTGATAAGGAAAGAAATAAAAGAATCTCCATTTTATGACAAATCCAATCCAAAGACTGTTCTCCACTAACCACAAGGATGTAAGGACTCTATATTTCATTTTTGGTGCCATTGTATTTGTTGGAGTGATGGGCACATGTTTTTCAGTATTGATTGATCTATCTAATTAAGATAAATATTTATCTATTTTAAATTCTGTTTTTCTAAAAAAATGGTTCAACTAAAAGGGTACATATTCCTAACAATGTATATTCTAATTAAATTTAAGGTAATCTAGTTTCTTTTTATTTTAAATTTTACAAATCAAACCACTGCAAAGTAATCAAGTAAATTCTTTATTTGTT
Source organism: Erythroxylum incrassatum (assembly GCA_026546855.1). Taxonomy (NCBI): domain Eukaryota; kingdom Viridiplantae; phylum Streptophyta; class Magnoliopsida; order Malpighiales; family Erythroxylaceae; genus Erythroxylum; species Erythroxylum incrassatum. The sequence goes on along the minus strand of JANVCL010000005.1, from coordinate 2,480,930 downwards.
AATGCAGAAAAAATGGTGAGATTATACGAATCCTTCAAATAATGGAAAAGCTCTAAATGCAAAAGAAATATAAACGGAAACATACTAACTGTGTAATAAATTCAAAAATTACTATATAAAACTCCAAACACACTATAAAGTAAAACCTCAGGCAATTCACTTGAGATAAGAACAAAAAGTTGATAGAAAATATAAGAACAAAATGAGGAGCACTGTGTTGACAGTTTTGGTTTTGGCTTTTGTAGCATTCATATGTACCAGTAATATGGTGGAGGCTGAAACTAGAGAGCAATGCATAGAGGGCTGTGCGCAAAGTTGCGAAAGGGTTACTACTAGCCCTTTATGCATTGTGACTTGTTCTCGTGCATGCGCCAAGGATCCTCCTTCGGCAGATCAAACACACAGTACCTAGTATGTCAAAAAATAACTTAGCTTTATGATTTTATATAAGTTTTCGTTATTCTTTGAATGTTGGAAGTTCATTAGAGGGAGTTGAACCATCGACAACTACTTGTGACTACAGTAAATTTATCTACTAATTTCAGAACAGAGTTGAATTTGTATGTCTTTGTACGTATGTATTCTGAAAGTTTTATCAAGCTAGTTTCCATGGAAATTTTACAATCCATTTTTATGTTTTGGGTGCAGATAAAATCGGGGCTGATTCATACAGTCAGAGTTGCGATGAGCTCGTGATAATTAATCTGTGAAGAAAACATATGGTTATTTTGATAGTTTGAGTGTTGCAATAAAGCTCATCTTGTTGTTTCTTTCAAAGTTGTATGCAGTCAATTTCAAATCAATTAATAGAATGAAAAGTTTCGAGTTGATATTTTGTAAATATAAAAAAAGGAAAAAATATATTTTTAATTCATAATTTTAAATTTTTATTAAAATTAGTTTAGACTTTATTTTTAACATTTTAATGCATAAACTTTTATTTTCTATCAAATTTAATACAAAGAAAAAGTTTATATATTAAAAATAAAATATACAGTTTAACTTAATTTTGATAATTTATCCAAACTTGTAGATTAAAAAAATAATTTTACCAAAATTCTATCATCAAATCACAAGTCAGCTTGAACCAAATATTTATAAATTTTTTTGGACAATGTTGCATCAGAAAACCCCATGCCCTCGTAGACACTTGGGACAAAGGCTTGATTTCCAACATACCCTCGATAGGTTATGTTGCAAACGTTCTTTTTCTTGGTCTCTAGAGGTAGATCAAACAATTCCTGCAGTGAGCTAAAGAGAGCATCGTACAGTTCAGGGGTAGTGAACTAGATGCTGCTTAATACTCACTCAGGGAAATTAGGTTAGTAGGGGAAGAGGATTAAAGGGGTTGGGGAAGAAGGAGGGAGAAGAGAGACAAAATGAGGGAGAGAAGCAAGAATTGAGGAAGAGGGTAATTGTCAAGCTACTCCTTTTCGATTTCATCCTTTTTCTATATGTAGATGCTTTATAACTGAATTATGTTATCATTGGTGATCCCAATGTACAGCTATGAAAATAGAAATTCCAAAATACAATTATTAGCAAATATTGATCACATGTAATAATCTTTGAATTTGACAGGATTCATGATCTTTCTACTGGGTTTCCGGGCTTCTGGATCATCTTTTGGGTCAGTCATTTGATCAGTTGCCTGAGTTGAGCCTATGCTTGGATCAGGTAGCTTTACTGTACTCTGCCACAAAGCAGCCATAGATTATATTTGGATCAACTTTTGGAAATTCCCTAGAATTTATTTGTAACATCTTTTATTTGTATAGAGTTCAAATGTTTTAAAATGAGGATTGCAAATGCAATTGCCTATGGTATTGTTTATAATTGCATTATCCGCAATTATTATAATTTTAGTATAAAATTTTAATTTAATTAATATATTAAAATTTTGAATTAATTAAAGATTCTCTTCTCTGCTTAAAAACTAAATAATTTTTTATGAACTTTGATAAAGCATAATCTATGAATTCACAGCTGAAACACACTAAACATAATATAAAAATTAGGGAATAGTCTTCAATGACGTAAGCATCCACACATGAAACTAATACACTTCCCAAGACCATAAAAGAGACGTCTTGATTAAACACCACAGTAAGCTTTTACCATGTTGCTGTCACCTTTGTTTTGAGCATTGCAGGATACATAGAAATCAAGAAGACCTTGATGCTGAAATGGCTTGTATTGCACAGGATGCTCATCATCAATTAGCTCCTCTGGTGCCATTATCTCCCCAGTGAGGAATGAAAACATCCCAACTGCATATCTAACTTCTTCTGTGTTCACAATGACTCTGTGGTAGCATGATTTTATTCTGTCATTGCTCCAAGCCTGCACCAACCAAAGACGACATCAAATGGAATCGACTAAATAAATCGTTAGGTATATGTAATAATTTACAAATGATGTGTTCACACTTCGATTTTCAATGGCTATTCACTCCTATCAACCTTCATTTTCAAGGTTAAAGTGAGTGTTGACCTCAATTTCACCACTTAAACCAATCTCCTTCAATTTGAATGTTGTTTTGGTAGCATTCAAGTGAAGTGAATCGGATCAGAGTGTACTAAGCATTATCATTAAAATTTAAAAACTAGTTTTGAAACAAGTAAATTCCCACTCTCACCATGCCTACATCTCCCACTACTACTACGAAAGAGGTGTGTGAGGAAGGCAGATATGGAATCCACTCTCCATCCTGTGTTCTAATCTCCAAACCCTTGACATGATTTTGGTGAAGAATGGACATAAAGCTTTTGTCCGTATGACCCTTGAAACCAAGGTTTGTATCAGCTTGCGATCTTCTGTACTTCAACAGGCGCAGGAGATAAGTAGTTGAATTGATGTGAGACTCATAGTGTTTCTCTAAACCGTAGCTCTCAAGCAACATCATCAGCAACAGCTTCTGCAACTCGGCTACTAGCATAGCATAGGAGTAAACTGTTTCACTAATTCAGAACATTCAAAAACAAATTAGATCGATAAAGATCTGATCTTTTTTAATTAAAAAATGCCCAGAAAAAAAATAAGTGAGTTCTGATACTAATACATCACCAATTTCATACCAGAAATGATCGTTTCCATCAGGCCACATAAGGGTAGTGAACTTTTGGCATTCTTCTTTGTTGGTTGCATACTCGATTCCCATACCTTCGTGGATAGGGAAGGTGGAGATCTTACCCATGTACCCATGAGCAGGCTTAGGGTTCACATTCTTCATTTTAATTTCTTGAGGAAGCTTGAACAATTCCTCTAGTAAACTAAGAACTTGATGGTGGAAATCAAGTGAAGGTTTGCTGTAAACTAATTCCAGGCATCCATATTCCTCAAGTCCTTTCCTGACATCATTGCATGTAGAACGCCAGCAACTTGTGCCAGGCTTCAAGTTTTCCTCGGACAAATCTACAACAGGAATTTTGTGAGCTGTCTCAGACCCCATATGATAATAATCTTTTCTTTTTTAATCCTATCTCCTTGCAGAAATTCTGGCTGGTATTGTTCAGAATTTATAGAAGAAATCAGAAGGCAATCAATGGCTGGACTTTCATTGTATCTAGAAAAAATATATGATTTGATGATCAGCTCAATCAAAACATGTTCATGCCTATATTCAAATGATTCAGAAATATGTGGTCCTCAAGATCTTTTCGTATTTTCACTTGTCTGTTCTCTTATGCTGCTGATATCACCAATTTATTGCTTATCTTAAGATGAAAAATATTAAAATCGCATATAGTTGTCATTGGACTCGTCCTTGCAACTGCTCCAGCATTATTAATGTACGGTTATGGACCTTCTTTAATTGCTTTATTCTATTGGGTGGATTATCTTAATTTCAAAATTATAATATTCTATTTTATGACTACGTACAATAAAGTGGCAGCTCCGAGTTTTATAATTGTTCAAGATAAAATCACTAGAATCAAGAAAGGGACGCAAACAAATCTTTTATTTATTTGTTACCAGGGTGAAAAATATAAAATCCTTTTATAACTTCAAAAATCTAAAAAAGACTTCCTGGTGTTTAAAATTATTAAAAGATTTCTTCTAATTTTTAGTTTTATACAAAAATTTATTTCCTTAGATTTAAGTTTAAAATAATGACAAATTATATGAAATATGAACATTAAACGTAGATTAGTGAAATGTTATTGATAAAATTAATAATAAAATATACTTATCATAAGTTTTAAATTTGAGTCAGATTTATTTAGTTCGATTCGAATTTAAGAACAAAGTTAAATTATTATGTAAATAATATTTAATTAGTCAATGTTTTATATCTATATTATGTGTGTTTCATCGTTATTTTTTAATCGAAATCTCACAGAAAGAGTTTTTTCTGAAAAACTTAAAATTAGAAGTATTTTTTAGAATTAAAGGTTTTTTATAAATACAATTGAATTTTAATTTAATTTATTCCTATCAAAATTAGTGTCAAATTATTTAAGTAGGAGTGGAAGTGACCTATAATATAAGGCCTTAAAGTTAAATATTCCATTTGTTATAAGAATTTACTTGAATTTTAGATGTGAATGAGTTTACTTGAATTTTAATTTAATTTTTCCCCACATAAATATAGTAACTCTCACGCTCCAACTATTAGATTATAATATTAGAATATAAATGTATATTCAGCGTTTATATTGACAACTGTAAAGCTCTAACAAACAATACACGTGTATGGTTGATATTCTCCATTGTAACGGAATTTGTTATGAGAAAGTGTATATATCATACCGAGCACCATCTGTAAAGTGTGTGCTCAGCTTTATTCATTTTCAATTATATTGTCTTTCTCTTGGTACCACAGCAACATGTCTACCTCAGTCACTTCTTCTGTGTCCTCAGTGCAGATGTCTCTATCTTCTTCATCAAGAACATACACACTATTCAATTAATCCAGCTAGACTACATCTATCAAGTTGGATAGGAGTAATTATCTGGTCTGGAAGTCTGTCGTTCTTCCGTTGATTGAAGGAAACTTACTTATATCCCACATTAATAGGACTAATGCAACACCACCTCGCCTCATCACCTTTGAAATGGAGACCATTTCAAATCCAACATTTGAGGAATGGTTCTAAGTCGATAGGCTTCTTATAGGGTGCTTGCACAACACAATGAACTTGAAGATTGGAACTCAACTTCTTTATCGTCAAACTGCTCGAAAGCTTTGGATAGGAGCTAAAGAACTTACGTGTGCATCTATGAAGTCCAAGGTGATGGTGTTCAAGTTGGAACTTCATCAAACTCGGAAAAACAATATGAAGATGGAAGAATATTTGGCTAAAATGAAGAGCATTTCAGATCAACTCACCTTAGCAGGAGCCCCAGTTGCTACGGATAATCTCATTCTACATACGTTGAATCGTTTGGACGCAGACTACAATCTCATTGTAGTAAAGCTAATTGATCAAGTCAATTTAACTTGGGTTGAAACACAGTCAGCATTATTAGCATTCGAAAGTAGGCTGGACCAACTCAATCACCTCTCATCGCTAACTATTCAACCATCGGCAAATGTGGCTCAACAAGAGGGATTAGACTCTGCTAATAACAATCAGGAGACTTACTCCGAAAAATCTCCTTAGTGTGGCTCACAAGGTGGGCGAGGCCATGATAGATTTCGTGGAAGAAGAGGAAGATATAATAACAGTAGTGGACGTCTCTTTTGCTATCTATATATGCGAGAAACTTGGGCATGCTATACTGAATTCCTATCACAGGTTTGATAAAAACTTTTATCCACCATCAATACCAAACAGTTATTCACCTTCAGCATTTTATGCGGAACCTCACACGATCAATGACTCCTCATGTATATGGACAGTGGTGCTTCATATCACGTGACACCAAATTATGCACAAGTTGATCATTTTTGGCCCACAGATAAACAATATCTTTTCGCTTGTATTGGATAAAAGGCTAACATAATTGGTATTGGTGCGACTTCTCTACCGCATTCAAATTTAATACTCAAAGATATTTTAATTGTACCTTCTGCTACTAAAAGCTTAATGAGTGTACATAAATTAACAAAGGATAATCCAGTGAAAGTTGCATTTACTAACGATGCTTGTGTGGTGAAGGACAAGAGGACAGGGCAACAAGTAACACAAGGGAGGTCAATCCAAGGTCTCTATCCGATGGATGATTGGTTGAAGAAGAAGAAATAAGGGCATGCTCAAGCAAACATAGCAACCAAGTCAGAAAAGAAACAACAAGAATTCTTGACTTGGCACTACAAACTAGGACATCGCAGTAACAGAGTCCTAAAGAATATATTGAATAACTGTAAAGTAGAGGTTGATTTCCAAAACTTCTTTTGTAAAGCATGCCAATTTGGCAAATCTAAGTTGTTGCCTTTCCCTAATTCTATGTCTCATGCTACTCTTGAATTAGTTCATACCAATTTATGGGGACCATTACCAGTGCATTCCGTAAGTGGTTTTCAGTTCTACATACACTTTATAGATGATTTCAGCTGTATACTTGGATATATCCATTAAAGCATAAGGGATAAGCAATCAGCGCATTTAATCTTTTTCGTGCACAGATCGAGAACAAACTCAATGCCAAAATCAAAACTATTCAATGTGATAATGGAGCTGAATATAAGCCATTCATTCCAATCACTCAGCCAAATGGAATAGAGATGCGCTATACTTGTCCATACATGTATGAACAGAATGGTAGAGCTGACCGGAAACACAGGCACATAGTGGAAATGGGTTTGACATTGCTAGCACAACCACATCTACCTCTTACTTATTAGGTTGAGGCCTTTCAGACAGCAGTATAACTTATAAATCGACTACCTACCCTTGTGCTTAATGATCTGACTCCCTTATTTCAACTCTTCAATGAGAAACCTGACTATCAAACACTCCAACCATTTGGGTGTGCATGTTACCCCTACCTAAAGCCATATAACACACACAAGTCATATAACACACACCTAACACAAAGGTTTTTAATGTTTAAGCTCGACGGGCAGAATATATATCTCTCGCCATGTAGTGTTTGATTCCTTAAGTTTTCCTTGTAGTGCAGGTTTCATAAATAGAAGGGCACAAGCACCTACAAATGACAGTGCCTTACCTATCTTAATGACTTTGCTTGGAGCAAAACACTCGAAAGCGGCTGACCCAACGGATATTCTTCCAAAGGCTAGTTTAAGCTAATCGAGGCAAGCCACAAGCAGCCCCGAATCAGAATCCGAAAGAAGGTTACTCAAATCAAGCACACATATTCTGAATCCAAATGTCGCGAAAACAGATGATGGCGTTGGTTCGGCTCATCAAACATATGAGACTACTTCAAGAGAGGCAAATGAACTAAATCTTCAAAACAGTAGTGCAACACAAGAACCTGGGTTACACCCCATAACTACTCGATCTCGTGCTGGTATATTTAAACCGAAACTTCCTTACGTTGGTCTTATTGAAAATAAAAGCATAATACAGTCTTCTCAAGCTTCTGAACCCAAAAGCATAACAGAAGCTCTTTCTCTTCCTTACTGGAAGCAAGCCATGCTGAATGAATTTGACGCTCTATAAAGAAACAAAACATGGGTTCTTATATCGTATGATGGAACACAGAAGTTGGTTGACTGCAAATGGGTCTTTAAGACCAAGTTCAAAGCAAATGGATCTCTTCTCAAGCACAAAGTGCAACTTGTGGCGAAGGGTTATCAACAGGCTCCTGGGGTAGATTACGGAGAAACCTTTAGCCCTGTGGTCAAAGCTACAGCCATTCGAACAGTGCTTACTATAGTTGTAACCTTCAACTGGGAAATAAAGCAACTAGATGTGAACAATGTGTTCCTTAACAGTCACCTTCAAGAAGATGTCTATATGAAGCAACCGGAAGGTTTCTGTGATCCACGACATTCGAATCATATCTGCAAGCTTGTGAAAGCAATATATGGACTCAAACAAGCACCACGTGCCTGGTTTGATTGATTAAGATTCACTCTACAGCAATGGGGTTTTCAAAACGCCAAGAGTGATATATCCTTGTTTTATCTTCGCTCTGACAAACTTGTTGTGTTTGTTCTATTTTACGTGGATGACATTTTGGTGACTGTTAATGACTCACACTACCTCGAAGGTTTTGTTCGTAAGCTTAATTCTACCTTTGCTCTGAAGGATTTGGGTCCTTTATATTATTTTCTGGGAGTTGAAGTTCAACGAGACAACACTGACATCTATTTGAACCAAAGGAAGTACATATTAGATGTGCTGAAGCACTTCAACATGGCTAATTGTGCTACTGCGCCAACTCTTATGGTAACTGGATGAAAATTCTCGAGTCAAGATGGTCCACTCATGACTGATCCTTCTCTTTATCGCAGAGCAATAGGGTCTCTTCAATACCTCACCACGACAAGACCTAATATAGCCTTCTCAGTTAACAAACTAAGTCAGTTTTTAACTCAACCCACTCAAACACATTTTAAGGGTGTAAAACGAATCTTTAGATATCTAAAAGGCACACATCAGCTAAGCTTGCATATCAATCCAGTAAGGAGTTTCCAATTGATAGCATTTACAGATGTAGATTGGGCAACCGATGCAGATGACAGGAAGTCTATAGCTGGAACTTGTATTTATTTAGGAGACAATCTGATTTCTTGGGCTTCTCACAAGCAAAGAGTTATCTCAAGATCTAGCGCTGAGTCAGAATATAAAGCCTTGGCAGATGGCGTTGCTGAAATAAAATGGATTGTTTTGTTGTTAACGGAACTTGGACTAAATCTAAAACAGCCATCAATGATGTGGTGTGACAATCTCAGTGCAAAGGCTCTTGCGCCCAATCCTGTACAACAAGCTAGAAGTAAACACATAGAAATTGATATTCATTTCATCCGAGACTTGATCTTAAGAAAAGAAGTTAATGTCCATCATATACCATCCTTACTTCGAGTTGCTGACTATTTGACAAAGGCTTTAACTCATCCACACTTTGTGTGTAATAGAAACAAACTTAGACTATGCTATGCACCGTCTAGTTTGAAAGGGAATATTAGAATATAATATTAGAACATAAATGTATATTCAACGTTTATATTAACAGCTATAAAGCTCTAACAAACCATACAAGTGTATGGTTGATATTCTCCATTGTAACATAATGTGTTATGAGAAAGTGTACCGAGCACCATGTGTAAAGTGTGTGTTCAGCTTTATTCATTTTCAATTATATTGTCTTTCTCTTTCTTTAACCATTGGCTTTTGATGTTGCTAAAGGTTCACGAATAACGGAACACAAATATAAAAATACCAACTATCCTATTTTATATCGATGATTAAATCATAGGATTTTGTTTGTTTTAAGAAGATATATTTAAAAATAAATATAATTTCGCAAGGCTTTTACCACTTTTCTTAACTTTTTGATTTCTATTTATTTAACAACTCTTAACATTAAAAATTAATCAGTTTATTAATTAATTGGTCAATTTTTATAAATTAGTCAACTTTTATGAAATAAAATAAACTAATTAATTTTTATTTAATAGTATCTCTTTTTAGTTAAACTTTAAATTAAGGACAGTCTCATTTAATTTTCTTTCAAAATTTTTAATTGTATTCAATATTTAACCAGTTTTATAACGGTCTAATATCATTTAAACTTTTTAAATATTAAATCTTTTATCTTATTAGTTTAACTTCCAATCTGTTTTATAAAACATTGATGAAAAAACCGAAGGATGTAGTTTCGCAAAAAGTTAAGAAATGCAACTTTGTCAACGAAAGAATGTGAAGTTGTCCACAAAGAAAACTGTTGTGAACCTTCGATATTTTCACTGAAACATCTCACGTATAGCAGCAGAAAAATCACCAAACAAACAAACGTTTCATCACCAAAACGTTACAATCAATAAAGTTGCAAAACACACGAAAGCTATTGGAATTTTTTCGCACACAACCAACAACGAAGACATCATGGAAAAATCACACATCCTAAGGGAAACCACAGCTACCAAATGTGGATAGAATCTTAGTAAAACCAACTGCCAAAGATAACCTAAGATACACAAAAATACAGCTGTTAAATTACAATGTGTTTATCATTTTTCCACCCAAAAATAGCAACAATACAGGCCCAAAAATTCAAGCAATAGGCAAAGAAAATATAGTTGTCCAATATACATGAAAATATCAAAAATAACCAGCTGCCTTAGATGGATATGATTACCAAAATAGGCCATCAAGAAGAGTCCAAAAATATGCATCTTATTTTAATCAAGATATGATGATTTTATTCCAATTAAACCCTATCTTGACTATGACTTTATCCCAAGCAAACCTTATATTCAAAGAACCTCATATAAGGTAGAATAATCATTATAAAGAAAATCCACAAATAAACAAAGATGTCCAATTACAAATAATGCTCAAAATAAACTAATTAAAATATCTTATTATATATCTTAACAATCTCCCTCTTTTTGACATTATTTGTTACATATAGGAAATTCCCCTTAAGAAGATTGTTGGGACCCGATCTCGTGGCCGGACCCCAACCAGAAAATGACGAAAAACGGAAACGAAATGGATAACATATTTTAGAAACGGAATCGAAAGCGGAAATAAACGCGAAAGCGGCAGAAGCGAAACCGAATCGAAATCGAATGCGAAACGGAAA
>JANVCL010000005.1:2426840-2456786 GCA_026546855.1 Erythroxylum incrassatum | reverse complement strand
GAGGAGTGTTGAGAATACCCACATTGAAGAAAGCGGGGAAAGAAGACTAACGTATAAGTCTAATGGGCTACTCCACCGATAGCCAATTGGTTTTAGGTTGGAACCTCACTTGAATTTGTGTGTACTCTAACTTTCCTTCTCGTGTGGGCCCGTAGGTCAATTTCAAATTTAACACCAAAAATTACGAAAAATCTGCATGCTATCTTAATCAAAATAGAGTAATTTTATTCCAATTAAATTCTATCTTAACTAGAATTTTATCCCAAGTAAATCTTATCTTTAAAGATCTCACATAAGGTAAAATACTCGTCATAAATAAATTTCACAAATAATCAAAGACGTTTAATTATAAATAATGTTCAAAATAAACTATTTAAGATATCTTAATGTATATCTTAACAATTGATATATATTATTGAAAAAGAAATGGTTTCATAAAATGACAATCACTTTAACGATGTAAAAGATCACGAAAGACCGTAAGACATAGAAGATCATATGAAGACTTAAGATTATAATATTAAAACGCAAAAGAACCCATACTTCTTTTATGGTTTCAGTTACTTTAAAATATATTTTATTGATTAAAAATTAAAAAAATTAATATTATAATACTATAATTTTTTAAAATCTTCTACTAGTTATTTATGAAGTTATGTTAAATAAATTATCATATAATTGATTATTGCTCACATAATAGTACTTATATAAATATTATTTAATACACAACAGTCAATTACGTAATAAAAAACAGTCCACAGAAATTTAACATAAGATCTGCCTTAAAATTTTTAATAATACAGATTTCTTTTTTATTATAACAAATGAAATTCTAGGGAAGTCGAGAATAAAATCTCAAATACCACAATATGCTTCAACGTGATAATCAATGAGGCGAGCTGCATTTATTACAACTTGTTTGAGGTACTCTGGATGATCCAATGGCTTATATCGTAAAGGATGTTTCTCATCGACTAGTTCACCTGGTGTGCTTATGACTCCATTGTTGAAACCAAAGAGCCCAAGTGAGTATCTGACCCTTTCCCCACTTGTGAATACCCGATGAACACAAGGTTTGATTCTGGCGTTACTCCATACCTAAAAAACAAAGTACTAAAATGTTAGAATCAAGTTACATTTCACAGTGTTGATGATACGTAGTTTTGATGTGTATAAATGTTCTGAAGTACAAGTTATAGCAAACAATCTCTGCAATTATGAGAATAAGGTGTTTTGGTCACAATTCTGATTACATATGAGAATTTCAAACATTCATAGATATCTCTTTTTTCTTCAACTTCAACAGTATGTCAACGTCACTTCAAAAGAACTTGGACCAAATTTAAGATTTTACTCCATCAAACTTCACAAGTGTTACCTTTATTAGGTGCAAAGAATGGTTGTTGCATGTCCAAGTTGACTTGAAAATTTCAAATTACAACAAATTTTGAATTAAAGTTCAAGTTTGATCTAAATTTTAACTAATTCGAATCAAATTGTTATTAAATTTAAAATTTCTTTATCAATCAAAAAGTCTATTAAAATAAATTTTATCTATTAATTTTGAGATGGTAGGATTATTTTGCTAAGTCTAATCTAATTACAATTACGATTTGGATGTAGAAGACATGAAATATGTACCTTAAATGCTTGACCAGCAATGTATAAGAAGGATGTGTGTGAAGGAGGATCATAGTCTACCCAGTCCCCGTCCTCTGTTTGCACCTGCAAGCCCTTCACGTCACCTTGATGAAGTATGGTCGAGAATGTCTTGTCTGTGTGCATTCCCAGAGCCATATCTTCACTCTTCTGCTCATGTTCTTGGTACTTGGACAGTCTCAGGGCATATTCTGTCGACTTTATCTGAGACTCGTAGTTCTTATCCTCCACTCCATAGTATTGAAACACCATTTTCAACACCATTTGATCTATTTCTTCCATGATCTTGGAGATCTCATTAGCATTTTCACTTATCAAACAAAGCAAAACAAAGAACTCTTCAAACCTTGAATATTGAAGTACTCGGTATATTGAAAGAAACAGGAACTTAGTCACTTACCAAAAAGAAGCGTTTCCATGATCAGGCCACATGAAGTTGGTGAACTTCTCAACATCTTCAAGAATGGTGGGGTTGTCAACGCCAATGCTTTCATGAACAGGGCTAGCTGAGAAATACCCACGAAAGCTCTTGTCGCTCAGGCTCCTCCTTCTGTTCTCGGGAGGGAGATCATAGAGCTTCTCTATCACCTGAAACACTTCTCTGTGAAGTTGCAATGTGGGTTTGTTGAACTGTACCTGAAAACATCCAACCTCTTCAAGTGCATTGCAAACTTGTTTGCTTGTGGTAAACCAAGTGCTCGTTCCAGGCTTCAAATCATGATTGCATAAGTCTATGATGGGAATTTTGGTTTGCTCTGTAGAAGCCATGAATTTTCAGTAAGGATTCACTTACTTTTCTTTGATAAGAATTCATTTAGTGTTGCAGACAGGTTAGCTGATATAGTTGACATTTCTTGAGATTCGCGTTTAAAATAATCATAAAATTCATTGATTCCATTGAGTTTTTTATGAAAAATATGTATAAATATTTAGCCAACTGTAACATTTATTTCAATTTATTGGAGCATTCAAATAAGAAGGAAGTTCTGTAATTTATTTAAATAATTAACTATAATATATTAATATGCACATGCATCAGTATTAAATTCTGCATGATATATGGATTTCTTTGACAATCTTGTTAAGAAAGTGGGCAAGTGGGCTTGAATGTGTTAGAAAGTGCCTAACTCTCCCCTCAAAGCTAGCTCAAGAGAGGCAGGTTTGCACACTATTATAAACTCTTGAATGTCTTTGTAATTGTCCGATGTGAGATTCCTGACACACTCCCCTCAGTCCAGGGCAGGACTAGACATCTGATGGACATATTGAGCAAAGGGACATAACCGGGCACCGCCCCAAACCATCGAAACAAACTGGCTTTGATACCATGTTAGAAAGTGCCTAATTCACCCCCAAAAGCTAACTCAAGAGGGAGAGGTTTGCATACTATTATAAATTCTTGAATGTCTTTGTAATTGTCCGATGTGGGATTTCTGACACACCCCCCAGTCCATAGCAAGATTGGACATCTGATGGATATATTGGGCAAAGAGATATAACCGGGCACCACCCCAAACCATCGAAATAAATTGGCTCTGATTCATGTTAGGAAGTGCCTAACTCACTCCCAAAAACTAGCTCAAGAGGGGGAGGTTTGCACATTATTATAAATTCTTGAATGTTTTTATAATTGCCCGATGTGGGATTCCTGACATAATGAGAGCTTAATAAATAATTATTTATGTTTTATACAAAACATTTAAGATCATTATCTTTAATCTTTATGATTAAACTTTCTTTTTATTTTTTTATTAATAGATACTCACTTATAAACTGAGAATGAAATTATTAGTTCTTTATTTTTAAATAAAAGTAAATATCAAACTTTAAATCTCTTTTATATACACAAAGAGAGCATATAACACATTTTTTTATAAGTTTAATTGCGTTTTTTTAAAATTAATATAAATGATGACAGAATTATAATGAATTAAATGAAAACATTATATTTGAAGTTAGTTATTTTAAGACTATTTTAATCTGAAAATTTATAAGTTTTAGTATATATGAGAGAAGCTGTAGTTTGCGTCAATTTTGATAACCGTTAATTATACGCCGCCACAACTTGTGAATGTTAGTAATTTTCTAATAATATTGGACAATAATTAATTATGATTTTTTGTTTTAATAAATTTACGGTTAAGAAAATTGAATTTAATTCAATTAAAGATAATAAAGTAGTTCGATAAAGGATATAGTCTAATGGGTTGAAGTTCAGCAAAGAAAATGGCCCTAATCAGTGTGAGTGGCACCTATATCGAGTCTGTGATGGAAAAGTTTGATATTAATGTTATATATATAAAGTTAAGATCTCATGCGACTGTTTAAGTAAATCATGAATATTCGGATTCTCTGACTCATCAAGAATGAGTTTACGCGTTAAGAAAGTTGCAAAAAGACATTAATGACATTTCGATGATCGACTTTCATAAAAGCCGTTGAGGAAACACAATCGTTTTGGCTTCAAAAAACTTGTTCAAAATCATAAAAAGCAAAATAGGTACTTTTCATGTTTTTTTTTGGGTCTATTAACGTTTACATTTGATCTTAGCCACGTGACGAAGGCTTAGGTTATACCTTAGAGTAAAGTGCTATCAAAATTTTTAAAATATTAAAAATTATTAGGTTACCCTACTAATGAAAATCTATCTATACTTAACTAAAATTTTGGTTGTTGATTCAAATGGTTATAAAATTGGCAAGGTAATTATGTAGTAATGGCAAAGCTATAAATCATAAATTTAATTCAAAGCATCTGCATTCACCAAATGAATAACGTAGTTGTAGTCATTTTGTATGAATATTAAATACTTGTTGTTGTACAAAATAATTTTTTATTATCAATTAAGATAATTTTAACTTTATATCATTAATCAACTTTTTGTTTTAACAAATTAAATATTATCAACAGATGACTGTATAAATTATACATCAATCATAAAATTATTAAACAAAATTAAATGTAAGGAAAAATTTAAAAAAAAGTATCGGTAAATTTATCGGCAGAACATCAAAATCGGTCGGTAAAATGTAATGAATTTACCGACGAATAACTAAGTTCCATCGGTATAATTAGTTTTGCAAAAAGTATAGAATTGTATTTAAAATTGTTGATAAATATCAGTCTATAGAATTGCAAAAAGTATAGGATTGTATTTAAAACTGTTGATAAAATGAACATTAGCGATAATTTGCAAAAGGTATAGAATGCAAAAATTATAGAATTGTATTTAAAATTGTTGATAAATATCGGTCTATAGAATTTTCAGATGAAAACTTGGTTCTAGGGACTAAGTTGCACAACCGGCATTAAATGCAAAAAGTATAGAATTGTATTTAAAATTGTTGATAAATATTGCTAATGTTCATTTTGCAAAAAGTATAGAATTGTATTTAAAATTGTTGATAAATATTGCTAATGTTCAATTTTTAGGAATTGGGTGCGAAGCGTTTGTATTTCTATGAAAAGCTCTACGGCACCTACGATTCACAGTAGTACTAAGTCATCGGCATATCGCGTGTAAGAAATATTTGTTAAGTAATGGACTTTTGGAGCCAGCTATCGATTGAAACAAACATTTCGTCACTAAATTTACCGACATCACAAAATTACTGTCGCTAAATATAGTGACGAAACATAAAATATCCGTCAGTAAACTGACGACGGAAATTTGTATTTCGTCGCTAATTATTACCTACTGTTGTTTCTCTGACGACTTGTTCTGTCGGTAAATTTCATCGTTAACTTAGTTTACTGACGAAAAACTGACACATTCTGTCGTTAATGTCTGTCGTTAAACCCCTTTTTCTTGTAGTGTTAATGATTAAAATATAATCGGTTGAACTGGTCCAATCGTAAAAACTAAAAACTCTAAGTCGATCAATTTATTAGTTCAGTTTTAACTTTTAGATTTGATTTATTTTAATAACTTTTGTTATAAAAAATTAATCAATTTATTATTTAATTGTTATTTTTCATATATTCATAAGTTCTTATAAATTTAAATTAATTTATTTTATTTAATAATCTCTTATTTCTATTAAAATCTAACTTCTTTGATGGACAAAGACGATCTCTTTCAATTATATTTCAATTTTTTAATTTTATTCAATCTTTTACGCGTTTTATAATGGTCTAATGTTAGTTGAATATTTTAAATTTTAATCCTCTTATTTTTGCTATCAACAATTTATTTAATAAATAAAGTATGTTTTAGGCAACGGAGATTCTATTTGGATATGGTTTGATAATTAGACAAACACATAGTCCTCTAATTCAGAGGTTTGAATTATCCAAACTTATGAACAGGATTCCTTTCCACTCCAAGGCCTCTATATTGATGAACCAAGGGCATTGGGAGGGGTAATTTTAGAAGATTCAACTTGCTAGCTGAATTTATCCCTTAGATCACGGATACAGACAGACAAGATTCGGTTACTTGAGTCTCGGGTAAATTCACTAATAAATCTTGTTAAAGAAAGTGTAGGGTATGTCCCTTAGTTTAATCTCCTTTGAAAATATTCTCTCAATCGTAAGGCCTTTCTTTCACTTGGCTGGTTAAAAGAAACAAGATCCGTACTAAAAACAAATAGTTTGGATCTTACAATCCTATTTGTGTTCTTTGTAAAGAATTGGAAGAAGGTAGAGAACACTTATTCTTTAAATGCAGTTTCTCTAAAGCAGTATGGAGCATAGTTTTGCATTTGTTGCGTGCTACTTTTGTTAATTATGGCAGTCATCTTCTCTTAAATGAATCATTTGTATTGCCAATTTGAGGACCCTATATACATAACCGCCTTCGCGACCATGTCATACTCTTTATGGAAGGAAAGAAACAAGAGGATTTACATGAATGAGGTAGTAAACAAATATATCCTAGCTGACGACATTATTAATGGGATTCGAGCCCTTATGTTAACAAAATCTTATCAACATGATCTATCCCCAAGTATAAAGATCAGAGAATTTATAATGTTTTTTCAGTTGTCTCTCATTTACTTCCATAATTGTCTTGTTTTTAATTGTCTTAAGTTCAACTCATTGTAATGTTGAGGTAGTTTTGCTCTATTAATGCAATAATTATTCAAATTTTAAAAAAAATCATTTAACAATATCACAATCAATTTGGATCACAACAAGACATTAGACGTAGAAGATCACAGATAAAAGAACCCGTACTTCTTTTATGGTTTTAGTTATTTTAAAATGTATTTTATTGATTTAAAAACTAAAAAAATAATATTATATTTTTTAAAAATCATAATTTAGTTATTTATGATGTTATGTTAAATAAATTATCATATAATTGATTATTGCACACATAATAGTATTATATAAATATTGTTTAATACACAACACTCAATCACATAATAATTTATTAGAAAAAACTTCACAAATTCAATTATTATTATAACAACTGAAATTATGGGGAAGTCGAGAACAAATCTCAAATACCACAATGTGCTTCAACGGGATAATCAATGAGGCGAGCTGCATTTATCACAACTTGTTTGAGGTACTCTGGATGATCCAGTGGCTTATATCGTAAAGGATGTGTTTCATCGACTAGTTCATCTGGTGTGCTTATGACTCCATTGTTGAAACCAAAGAGCGCAACTGCGTATCTGACCTTTTCCCCACTTGTGAATACTCGATGAGCACAAGGTTTGATTCTGGCGTTACTCCACACCTAAAAAAACAAAGTACTAAAATGTTAGAATCAAGTTACATTCAATGCTTTTTTTTTAATTTCACTTCAAGGTTTCGTAGTGTTAACTGCAAACAATCTCAGCAATTACAAGAATAAGGTGTTTCAGTCACAATTCCCACATTCCCACTGTATGTGAGAATTTCAAACATTTATATGAGATGCATCTCTTTTCTTAAATTTCAGGAGTACGTCAACTTAACTTCAAAAGAAGTTAGACCAAATTTAAGATTTTATTCTGTCAAACATCGCAAGTGTTACCTTTATTGGTTGCATGTAGAAGTTAACTTAAAAGGTTCAAATTAGATCGAACCAAAGTTCGAGTTTGATCTAAGTTCTAACTAATTCTTGTCACATTGCTCCCAAGTTTGAAGTATTTTTATCAATCAAAAGTCGGTTAAAATGATTATCCGTTAGTTTCGGAGTGGTTGGACTGTTTTGCCAAACCAGGATTTAGATGTCGAAGACATGGAATATGTACCTTAAATGCTTGACCAGCAATGTATAAGAAGGATGTGTGTGAAGGAGGATCATAATCTACCCAGTCCCCATTCTTTGTTTGCACCTGCAAGCCCTTCACCTCACCTTGATGAACTATGGTCGAGAATGTCTTATCTGTGTGCATTCTCAGAGCCATATCTTCACTCTTCTGCTCATGTTTTCGGTACTTGGACAGTCTCAGGGCATATTCTGTCGACTTTATCTGAGCCTCGTAGTTCTTATCCTCCACTCCATAGTATTGAAAAACCATTTTCAACACCATTTTATTTATTTCTTCCATGATTTTGGAGATCTCATTAGCAGTTTCACCTATCAAACATGCAAAACAAAGAACTCTTAAAACCATGAATATTAAAGTACTCGGTATATTGAAAGAAAACAAGAACTTAGTCACTTACCAAAAAGAAGCGTTTCCATGATCAGGCCACATGAAGTTGGTGAACTTCTCAACATCTTCAAGAATGGTGGGGTTGTCAACACCAATGCTTTCATGAACAGGGCTAGCTGAGGCATACCCTCTAAAGCTCTTTTCGCTCGGGCTCTTCCTTCTGGTCTCAGAAGGGAGATCATAGAGCTTCTCTATCACCTGAAGCACTTCTCTGTGAAGTTGCAATGAGGGTTTGTTGAACTGTACCTGAAAACATCCAACCCCTTCAAGTGCATTGCAAACTTGTTTGCTTGTGGTAAGCCAAGTGCTCGTTCCGGGCTTCAAATCATGATTGCATAAGTCTATAATGGGAATTTTGGTTTGCTCTGTAGAAGCCATGAATTTTCAGGTAAGGATTCACTTACTATTTCTTTGATAAGAATTCATTTGTTGATGCAGAAGGGGTAGCTGATATAGTTGACATTTCTTGAGATTCGCGAATCGCGTTTCATTCAAAGTAGGCCCTTTAAAATAATCATAAATTTTTTTAATTCCAAGGAAAATATATTAATATGCACATGCTACATGCATCTGTATTAAATTCTGCATTTTGTGTGCATGATATACGGATCTTCTTTGACAATCTTGTTAAGAAAGTGGGCAAGTGGGCTTGAATGAGAGATTAATAAATAATTATTTATTTTCTACAATATGATAACGTTTAAGATTGATTATGCATATCATTATCTTCCATGATTAAGATTTCTTTTTTTATACATATACCCTACTAATTGAAAGCCTACCTCAACTCAACTAAAATTTTGGTTGTTGATTCAAATGTTTATAAATTTGATAGCCTAATTATGTAGTAATATAAATTCTGCAGGCTAATTATGTAGTAATGGCAAAGCTATACACCATAAATCTAATCCAACTAGCCAATGAAATATCTACCAACTAATGATTAAAAAATCAAATCGGTTTAGTTAATTTAATCGTAAAAACTTTAAACCGATTAATTTATTAATTCAGTTTTTAACTTTTCGGTTTGATTTACTTTAATAATTTTATTGTTAAAAATGATGAATTTATTAATTAATTAGTCAATTTTGATAAATTTATAAGTTTTTATAAATTTAAATTAATTAATTTTTATTTAACAATATCTTATTTCAATTAAAATTTAGATTTTTTGATGGATAAAGACAAGTTATCTAAAAACCTTCTATTATTAGACTATAAAACAAACATATGAGCCTTAACATAGTGCAAACTTCATGTGGGTTCTGTCCTATTTTCCAGCTCTTAGTACTCTTTAAATGCCACAGTAAGATTTTACAGGACACTTAGATTTGTATCCTTCATCAGTACGAAAATAGTAAAGCAATCCAATATGATCTAGTGGCTTATACATGACAGGATGTTCCTCATCAACAAGCTCCTCAGGTACTGTTATTGTTCCATTGTTGAAGGCAAACAGTCCCATGGAGTACCTGTCCACCTTCCCATTCATGATCACTCTATGTGTAGGAGACACTATTCTGTCATTACTCCATACCTACAAAAGCCAAATAATGACAATATTTGTAAATTAGATTATGAGTATATATGAGTATAATCATATATCTACACAAAGTTTTAAATTACCGGTTGCATGATAGGTTGCGATTATGAATTATTACAGGAATTAGTTAAATTTGAAATATCCAAATTTCAATCGAAAAGTTTAAATGGGATCATTTTAATTAATTACTTTTTAAGTTATTAATTTTAAATAAAATAATAGCATTTTTTCTTAATTAATTTAATCTTTTTGAAATGAGTGGTATTAATCTGTATAAGTACAAATACAAGCATGAAATGAAATCAACTCAAAATTAACCTATTAAACTAGGTTGAACCGAACGAAACCAAAATGAGATGAGATGGAACAACTAAGCATTAAGTTTAGCAAGCAAGCTTCAAAGGACAAGCACGTACGTTAGAACATATTGCATTCTCGTAAGAAGTAATTAGACAAAAGCATACCATTAAGGCATCGCCTGCTATGACTACAAAAGATGAAGGTGACATCTTGACGTTAATCTTGTTGCCATCTTTGGTATCTACCTCCAAACCATCAACTTGATTTTGATGGAGTATGGTCGTGAAGCTCTTGTCAGTATGTGTGATGAAAGCTAGATTAGACTCGTTACCATTTGGTACTCTGTTTTTCAGGAGTCGAAGAAGGTAAGATGTAGATTCAACATAAGATTCATGATAATTCTTCACTCCATAGCTCTCAAATATCATCCTGGCCACCATTTGATCTATCTCAGCTGCTAACTTTGCATAGTTATTAATTGTGTCACTAGCATCATCAATGAGAAAATTTAGAGTTAGATGAATACAGCAAAGAAATACTTTGATGAATTCCCGAGTTTAAATTCAGCAACAGACTCGATTCAAGAAACACGAAGGTATTACCAGAAGTGATCATTTCCTTCAGGCCACAAAACCTTGGTGAAACTCCGAGTTGCCTTCAGATTCGTTGCATTCTCAATTCCCAAGCTTTCATGAAGTGGGATTCCAGCAATCTGACCAACATAACCATTCATTGGTTTATCATATTTGTTTAACATTTTTGTTGGAGTTGGAAGATCAAACAACTCTTTCATGGCACCGAACACCTGGCCGCGAAATTCCTGAGACATCCCATACTCTACCATAAAGCATCCGTATTCTTCAAGTGCTTGCCTAACATCACTGCAAGTTATGAGCCAATCCCTCGTGCCAGGCTTCAAATTTTCCCGAGTAAAATCAATCATAGGAAGCTTAAGAGCTACTTCTGATCCCATATGTCAATTTGAGGATTTGGTGACATTCATACAATGGACTCACTGTAGTCTTTCACGTTTCTTATAGAGTCTTTGTACCATTACAATCCAAAAGAGGAGAAATTATAACATAATGCCTGACGTTTTCTACAAATGGAATATGCTTTAAAGAAATTTTGAACAAGTGACCTGAAATGATTTTGTAGAATAGGTTCCAGTAATGTAACATCAGGAATAATGTGTTAGGTGGTCCAAGGATTTGTGATGTATGATGATTACCTATAGTATATTCATCTATCTACAATTATTGTCCTCCAATTACATAATAAAAAATAATTATTGTCTATTCGTAGTTTATATTTAATTATGTACTATATAATTATGTCCTCCAATTACATTTATTGTATTTAATTTAGGGAAAGAAACAATGGATGTTCCAATAGTATTATTATTAATTATTAATTATTAATTATTAGTATTATTGTAACAAAGATGATAATGAATAAAACAAGTAATATCATGGCATTGTGAATAATACAAGAAACCTATAATTGATGAGTCCAAGTTCTAATTAACTTGAATGTTAACACCGCACCATAGCTTGAGGAAAACAAATATTTGGTATATTTCTTAATTTTGGTTTATATTTCAGTCATTTAATTATATTTACTAAGTTTTTATGTTTTAATCTTTTTAATGTAGCCTGTTTTTGTTAAATTTTTTAAAATTATATGAATTAGATAATATGAAATCCAGATTATAATTTTTAAATTATAATTAAATCGAGTTATATACAATATTTATACACCTATTATAGAAAAGTGTTATAGGGAATATGAGTTTTATTTATTTGTAATAGAAATCAATTTGATTTGTTTATAATGAATCACATCTATAAGAAGATTAAATCACAAAGATTTAAAATGTTCATTATGAGGAATTCTTACAGGATCATCTTTTTAAGTGCAGAAATTGGATAGCTAATTGGTATTTTCACAGAGTTTAATGTTTAAGCATCTTCATAAGATTACTGGAACTCGTCATAACTAAAACTTCAATTCTCAATCATCTACCTTACTAAAACCAATTTAACAACTGTAGAACATTGATTTTTAGATGTTACAGAACCACCATTGAAAAGGGTTACAAGTAATTTGTACAAGGAAGCACAAGAACATGACAGGATCTCCAATGGGTAATCCTGAAATCCTACAAATGAAACAAAGAAGGAAACTCCTATCTCTTCTGGTAATTGAACAACTTGATGGAGACACCAAAAGTGAGTGCGAAAAGGAGTGTAAACCCAAGAACAACAACTGCAACTACTCCAAGAAAGTCTTGTCTGAAATCGAAGTAGTTTCTTATGAATTGTTGGACTGTTTCACCTGATTCAAGAGGACGAGTTATGTCTGCAAATTGAGATGTAACCAGTCCATTCAGGCTCCAAGCTACAGGGCATAGCCAATAGTACCAACTCCACCAGACAGGCATTTGCTGTTGTTATGCAGCAGCAGGAAATTGTCAAAGAGAAAAACCTTCATTGATCTCAAACACATTTCACTGAAAATTGCTAGTAAAAATAAACTTACTGTCTTGGGGATTATGAATCCGCAGAACAGATTCCATAGGGCATAAAATGAAGAAGCAATAATGGCAGAAACGTGGTAGTTTGGGGATACAGCCACCATCATCATTCCATAGAAGGTGTAGTACAAAAATGTGAAGTACATGAAATATAAGTACCAGAAGAACTTAGCCACAGTCCATTCAAATCCAATCATTGAATAGACTATAACTCCATAAACTAAAGCTTGAGCAAAAACATAAGGAATCTCAATCAGTACCTGCAACAAAAGTTGATGTTATGAAATGTATGACAAAGTTGTGTTCCTTTTCGTTTGAGAAAGCAGAAAGTTTTGAGTCTGAGAAAATGATACTTGTCCAAAAGCATATGGCAGTGATGAGTACATTCCAGCAGCTCTTTCTCTATAGAAGATGGTCCTTTCAATGGCAACTACTGGCTGCACAGTGGATGCATTCTTGACCCCTATGAAGAGAACAGCAGAATACATAGATCCCATTGCGTTGAACAGATCCTGTCGCTTTGACCTGCGGATTTTAGTTACAAGAAGTACCACATTTGACATCAGATCAAGACCATTTCATTCCTGCAAACTTTTGCAGAAGCTTTAGCTTTTCTTTTTTCAGATTGAAGACTCACACTTTGGAGCCAATATTCCAAAACATTGTCCCAAAGATCAAGGCAATGAATGTTGTGAAGTAAAACCTCACTGCCGTGTAAGGTGGATTTCTCCAATACAGCAAACGTTGCTTCCATAAGCACGCAGTACATTGGATTAGAAATGGCTGCGAGTACTGAGTTGGAAAATGAAGGTCCTTGGAACCAGGAGCAGGCTTGCTTAAATTCTCAATAAGTTCCTTGTTTGTCCTGAAACACAAGCTAGAGTTCATCTACAAAAAGGGAACAAGCTCATACTTTGCCAAGAAACATCAGGAATTTGGCATTTGTACCTGTATAATTCTGAGTTCTTATAAATACAAGCAAAATCTACGCCCAAAGCTGTTTCTTGTGCTGCACTAGTAACTTCAAGCATCCAAGTTGCAGGATTGTAGGCATCTTTAATTTTACTGACTCCTTCGACCCCCTTTGGATTAGAAATATTCATACTTTGGCTTCAAAAATGCAATTTGACCTTCCATTTCAACTAAATTTAAAGAATGTACCTCAAAATACTTGATCAATTCACAAGAATTATGGCCTAGTGGTCCAACATATATCTCCTGTCCTCCTCGTTTCATTAGGAATAGCTGCGACGCAATTTATATCAGGTACGGTAGATGTAACTCTAGTTATGGATGCAAACTGTGCAGCTTAGCACATCTCACCTCATCAAATGCTTCAAAAATGTCAATACTCGGCTGATGGATCGTGCAAATCACCGTTCTTCCGGTGTTCACTGTGTTTCTAACTGTCCTCATAACAATTGCAGCAGCTCTAGCATCAAGACCTGAAGTTGGCTCGTCCATGAAAATGATAGATGGGTTTGCCACCAATTCAACTGCAATAGTTAGTCGCTTTCGCTGCTCAGTTGATAAACCGGTTACACCAGGCAAGCCAACTAATGCATGCCTCAACGAAGTCAGTTCCACAAGCTCCATGACTTCCTCAATAAACATCTGCATAGAATTATTAGCGCGAGAGAACTAAATGAGCTGTGTGTTAGTTATAGTTGTCTGTCAGGACACTGCTATGCAAGCAGATAATACTTAGATGAGCCGATCAAACTTTTCTTGTATAATGCTAGTCTCATCAAAAGCGCTAACAGTAGAGTGGTGCAAATCTGTATGGCTTGTATTTGACTCAAGCTCCTTAATGAGACTGAAAGAGTTATTGTACCTTTCTGGTTCCATTATCCACATCACCGGGCAGACGAAGCCAAGCCGAAAATACCAAGGACTCATACACCGTAACATGCGGAGAGTGAATGTCATTTTGCTCACAATAGCCAGAGATTCTGGCAAATGTTTCTTGCTTCTTTGGGTACCCTGAGATCTTAATGTTCCCTTCAATACATCCAGCAGTTTTTCTACCTGCCAGCACATCCATCAGAGTAGTTTTCCCAGCCCCACTAACACCCATTAAAGCCGTAAGGACACCAGGCCTGAAAGCACCACTTACTCCTTTCAGGAGTACCAATTTGTCTTCACCGACACCCCGGGCTTTCATCTCCTACAACTCAGAAAACGCCGCATTTGTAGGTTTTAACTGCTAGTTACATTGAAACAAAGCAGTGGAACATCCAGGGAACGAACTTACCTGTGGCATGGCAACTGAGTATACAATTTCATCAAATGTTATGGAATATGGTACGAATGGAAGAACCATTCCATTGCTGTTACTTGCTCCATCTCTAATCTCTGCATGTCGATCGGATTAAAATGTGATAGTTATGCATCTTCAGAAGACAGGAAATTGTAGTATCAAAAGCAAAACCATTAGGATTTCAATTGAGCTTTGTCACCTATGGTTGATTGTAAAGCTGTACCACCACCTGCTTCTTCAGTTCCACCAGATGCTTCGTTGCTGTTGGAATCTTCTGGTAAAACAGCCTGAGTCTTGTCAAATGCTGCAAGAGATTATCAACATTACTTCTTGGCACAAGTTTTGTATGTCACAAAGCATACCATTGCAGGGACTTACGATTGAGAAAGCTCAGAGCCAAAACATATATGAAGTTGAACAAAAGTGTGTATCCAAGCAATGCACCTACTCCTATCCAGTACCAGTATCCTTCAGTGAAGAAGCCACGAGATTTTAATACTTGAACTCCTAATGGTTCCCTTGAATTTGGAAGAACCTAAGATGATAAAGAATTGAACATTCGGTGAAATAGTAAGAGGAAGATACAGAAGAATAAGAAGTTAAAATTATGTTGTTACATGACTCCAACTATGGCCAAGGAACTCATTAACCACAACTGCATTCTGACCATACATCAATGGAGATATCCAGTAGCCCCAGATCCACCATTTCTTCATATCATCTGTAAAATTGAACAAACAATGAAGCACATAGCACAAATTGATTGACAGATTAGTCTCTCAAGTCGATGGAACTCAATCCATTAGTACCTCGTGACAGGACAAAGCCTCCCAATGCGAAAAGCAACAGAAGCACAAATGATCCAAACACGTTAGCGACAATCATATTCCTTCCCAATGAAGCAATGGCTCGAAACAATCCTGAAGCCATCTGGTTCAGAACTACCAGCACAAGGTATAGCCTAAACAACCTGCAGAAGATTTAATATCAGTCAGCAGCATTTCCTTTTACAGTTGTGTACAAAGATGAACATCCCAGAACTCCGTTACTTTCTTTCACTTTTACCTTCCAACGTATGGATCAAATCCAATGACATAGTAGGTGGTGAACACCAAAATAGCAACCTCTACGAATGTGATAGGGATTTTAAGAATCCAGGTTGGAAGAGCATATGCCCATGCAGGAAAGAATAACAGGTCTCTTTGCTTGTAAAACACAGGAAGCTGTGCAATTGTCATGGACATCTCAGCCATACCATTAAACATGACAGTGATCACAATGAAGAAAAGAGCACCAACGTAAATGCCTCCATTAATCACCGAATCTCGGTGCATCTCAGTCCGTAGGAAGAGCGTCATGATTATCAGAGACATTACTACCAGCTGAAAAATGTAACTATAGTTATAAGCTACTGCTTTAATGTAATCAAATGCAAAAATGGAGTGTACATTGGGGGGGTGAGTCCTACTTGCACAAACTTGAAGACGTAGACGAAAGAGTTCCTCTTCATGAGTAAGAACTCTCTTGAGAAGCACACTTGAATTAACTCTTTCTTGCTAATACCATATTTCTGAACTGACAAAGCAGCTGGGTGGCCGTTAGCCTTTTCAAATGGAGTTGCAAGTTCTGCTCTGAGTCCCTTCCCCAAATGGAATGCTTGGAATGCCTCAGCGAACTCCTTCACTGTAACAAATCTGTAAGGCTCATCTCTACATAGCCAATATTGTTCCTGGTCTTTCTTTGATGTAACCTGCAAGGATCTCAATAGTCATTCATGGAGATTGATTCTAAGAGTTCCAACTACATAAAAGACATAAGCTTTTACTTTATGCTTGTGAAACAGGCAGTTCAAAGCTTACTTCTTGCAAGAAATCAGCAACTCCTTTTCTTTCGGGACACCTGAAGCCCATCTCTTCAAAAAACTGTAGAACTTGCTCACGAGGACCCTGGTAGACTATATGCCCTTCTGAGAGCAGAATTATGTCATCAAATAGCTCATAAGTCTCTGGTGGTGGTTGGAGTAGTGAGATTAGTGCAGTTCCCTTAAGAATGTGAACTGATTCTCTTAGTGATTTAACAATCTGGTAGGTTGTGGAGCTGTCCAAACCGGTAGATATCTCGTCCATAAACAGTGCCTTCGCAGGTCCAACCAGCATCTCACCTACACGGATATTGTTGTAAATTAGGAATTCAATGTTTCTTTGGCATTACAAACATCTGTTTTACCTGTTGTGACACGTTTCTTTTGTCCTCCAGAAATTCCCCTGACCTTTTCATTCCCTACCACTGTATCAGCACAGATATCAAGCCCCAAAATCTGCAGAAATGGAATAGCAAAGACATTAAGACAATGAAGCAGAATTATCTTCATTCACTACCTAGTGATTTTACCTTCAGAATATATTCAGTGACCACATTACTCTTCTGTCCTTTTGCTGCTGCTGCCTGTTACAGCAGAAATGACAAAAGAAAAATATATCAACTACTATTTATGAAACTTGATCTGGAAATGAATAATGTATTGAAACTGAAAGTTGAATTTAAGTTCATGACTTTAATATTCTTCATTCCATATTCCCCATTCCAATGTCTTGCATTATACTGTACCATCATACTGTTTCTGTAGTCTTATTCACCTTCATGAAGACATCAAGATCAGGGTCAGGCTGGATATTAGATGCTTTCTCTCTTCTTGATAATTCTGCCAACATATCTGCAAATTTCCAAGATATGATGAAAGTTAGTTTGGATGAACATAAGCTTAAGTTTTTAAGGTCGTAGGCCGTTAAACTTGCCATAACGGTTTCCAGTTCCTTGACATCTTTCAGAAAAAACCAAGGTTTCCCTTACAGTCATTTCTCCTAAATGGAGATCATGTTGGCTGATATAAGCAGCATTTCTTTGGGGCACAAATTCATTCATCTCATGACCATTATATGTCACTTTTCCTGAGAACTGCCAAATATATCTATGTTACTTGAATAACAGGAGGATTCAGGAGTAAGGTAAATATCAATATCAAAAAGATGGATGGCACTTTATATCAACCTTCAGGGTAGGATCAAGTTTTCCAGCTAAAGCCAAGAACAGTGAAGTCTTCCCTGAACTTGGAGGACCTAAAAGCAATGTCATTCTGTCACAAACAGAAAAAATGCAAAAGCAAAATGAGAAACTCGATCTGATGCTGGAAATTTAGTTCCAATAAACTCAAAATTCAACTACCGATCATCCCACCTTGAATGCTTGATGATACCACTAACATCTTTAAGGATGTTCAGGCGTTTCTTTTTGCTTGAAAGAATGTGGAGGCCAATCAGGAGACTCTTCCAGGATGAAATAAACGAAGCACCAAAGTTAAATACATAAATAAGCTAACACCAGGTGTAGAACCAACAATTTGCGTGACCAATCTCTCAGATTGTGTTACCTCTATAATACTAACAGAGAAGTTGAAAAAAGATGGCAATGCTCTGCTACCTACTTGAACTTCTGCTTCTACATTTAGATGCTCAAATCTGACTTCTATTGTAGGAATGTTAATTTCAACTCTGCAAAATAGAAATGAAAAAGTTAACCATATCTAAATCTTCAAACTTCAGAAGAGAGCTGATCTGGTTTGTTTCCAAGGTTTTAAATTGCAGTGTTGAATATTTACCACAATTTGCTGCAATTGCAGCTCATATCAGCAACAATAGCCCATAAAACCACAGTATAACCCGACAACTCGCAACTTAAAAACTTTGATAAGCTCATCCCTTGGAATCATTTCAACAGAAAAAGAAAAAAAAAACCAAAAAAACTATATTCTGATCCTTACCTGTCAATACGTTGCTTGAGTTTCAATAAGAACTTGGCATTATCCTGTTCAGCTTCTTTAACCAACCTATCAAGTAAAACCTTCCTCTCTTCCAACCCAAGCTTTTGCACATCTATTTCATTTGCTTCACCTTTTGATGTAGTTAGTATGCCTCTTCTCAAACGATCATAAGTAGGCAACCTCTCCATTGCAGCCCATTTAAGAGCCTCTTCATCGTCAACGTCATCGTCACGTCGAGTAGAATGAGAGAAAACATCTGCATCACCATATTCCCAAGCTGAGGATCTGCCATTGTGTAAACTGTTATCTGTTCTATAAAGATCAACAGCCTCCATTGCTCCAAAAAACTCAGTACATCACTTCAAGAACATGTAGAACATATCAAGAACTTGAAGATTCGTAGTTCAAGAGGTTTACAGATTGAACAATGTATATTGTCTGATGGAGTTAAACTGGAATAGTAGTGCATTTGTTTAGCGGTTGCATGGTAAGTTTGCCGTGCTTTCCATTTTTTGTTTCTTGAGAGGAAAACAAAAGTTCAAAGGACCACATGGCATTAAAGATGGATGTGCTTGGTTTTCGCTGTTTCTTGCATTTCGAGTTTGACCAAGAAAACAGAAAGAATCAACGAGGATGTTGGCCTAATTAACTGTATTAACGGTCGAAGTGGTCAACTTCCAGTTTTCAGTACTTTCTCTTTTGGAGAATTGGATTAAGAAAAAGGAAATAAAAGAAAATATAGACCAAGAAAAGAAATACAAGAATGATGAAAAATCGGAATAATCCCCTAAATTTAGGACAATTTTTCTGTTACAATGCATATTTATTAATTATGAAAAATTAAGGAAGGATTTTACCTTATGATTAAAAGAAATATTAAATTAAATTAATACATTAAAAATCATTAAAAAATTAGATACTTCTAAAATAAATATGATATAACATGATTAAAAATAAAAAATAATTAGAAATTAGAAAACAGAATCACTTTTTTCATGTTTTATCACTTATATTTTTTGATAGCCTGATTTCTTCCCCTCTCCCACTTTGTCACCTTCACCATTCTTTTCAACGTCTATGTTCTTCAAAATCCCATAACAGTAATGGAGCTAAAACCCATGTTGAGTTTGCATATTAAATGAAAGAAAGTTAGAAAGTTTTGAGTACCCTTTAAAGTTTCAGGGCTGAGATGAAGAGACATGAAAGTTACAGAAGATACAAAGATGGGTCTTTGAAGGTTTGGAAGAATGGTCAGCCGTCGCAGAAGACTCATTTTGAGGGAATTTGAAGGCATGCAACGGAAAGTTTAAATTCAGTTTCTTATTAATGGTTGGTTATAAATCATAAAAGCCATTATGGGGTATGAATTTCTTGTAGTCAAGCATCCAATCAATGCACAAACTGTGAGAGTTGAAGCGAACATTGAAGAGCTAATAGTCATGGAAGTTTATACTTAGTTTTCAACCCTTACTATAAAGGGTTCCCTTGCACTAGCTGACAAGAAGATTATATTCATATACTTGACAAGTTCATGGCACAACCTGCCTCTAACTATCAACCCTCCATGAACAGCTGTTAATAGAATCATAACCAAGAAAGTCCTATCTTTTCTGAAAATTCAGCACTTTGATGGAGACTGCGAAAATGACAGCAAACAGGACTGCAAATCCAAGAACAACTACCGCAGCTACTCCAAGAAGTTCGTGCTTAAAATTGAAATAACTTCTCACAAATTGTTCTACTGTTTCACCAGTTTCAAGTGTGTCCTTTATGTCTCCAAACTGAGATGCAACCAATCCATTCAGGGTCCAAGCTACAGGACAGATCCAGTAGTACCATTTCCACCAGACAGGGATCTTCTGTTGTACCAAATACAAAGTTACATGAGATGTGCTAGCAACTTTACCTTGAATAACAATAACTATTAACATGTACTTACAGGCTCTGGGATAGGGAAGCCTGAGAAGAGGTTAAACATTCCATAGAATGCAGCAGAAATAATGGAGGCAACATGGTAGTTTGGTGAAATAGCCACAGCCATCATGCCATAGAAAGTGAAGTACAGAAATGTGAGGTACATGAAATACCAGTACCAAAAGAATTTAGCTGCTTTCCATTCGAATCCAATCATTGAATAAACTAGAACACCGTATACTGTCGCTTGAACAAAGACGTAAGGTAATTCGATCAGTACCTACCAGAAAAACAGGATGTTTGTTATTGAATCCTGGAAGTAAAATGCATAAATCTCTAGCATGTGAGAAGAAATAATTACTTGTCCAATGGCATATGGCAAGGCCGAGTACATCCCAGCAGCTCTTTCTCTGTAAAAGACTGTTCGCTCAACAGCAACCACAGGTTGCACAGACATTGAATTAAGGATACCAAGGAAAAGAATTGCAGTGTACATCGACCCCATAGCATTGAAAAGATCCTGTCTCTTGGTCCTACAATTTGTTCATGAAATTAAAAATGGCATCATCAAAGGTCGGTGAATGTAATCTGTTGTTCAATGCCTTATTTCTTGAGTTAAATACTCACACTTTGGAGCCAAGATCCCAAAACACGGTCCCAAAGAGGAAACCTATGGATGCTGTGGACAAAAATCTGACTGCAGTATATGGCGGATTTCTCCAATACGACAAATGTTGTTTCCATAAACATGCCAAACATTGGATGAGAAATGGCTGCGAGTATTGATCTGGGAAGTCAAGTTCTTTGGAACCAGGAGCTGGCTCGCTTAAATTCTCAGTAAGTTCCCAGTTTCTCCTGAATCACACACCACAAGAAAATCACATAAATAGGGTGCTTTATACACCTGATTTAACCAAAGAATTGAAGAGTTTTGTTCTGTGACTTCTGTCTTGGTAAAACTACCTGTAGAGATCAGAATTTTTGTATATATCAGCAAAATCAATCCGCAGAGCGGCTTCCTGTGCTGCACTGGTAACTTCGAGCATCCAAGTCGCTGGATTATAGCCATCTTTAATTCTGCTTACTCCTTCAATACTCTTAATTTCAAGAGACAAACGTATTAGCAAGATAAAGTAATAATCTTTAGTACTTTCTCGATGCAAACGTAGATGAAGCACACCTCAAAGTACTGAATTAAGTGGCATGAATGGTGGCCTAATGGCCCAACATATATCTCCTGGCCTCCTCTCTTCAGGAGGAATAGCTGCAATTCCATGTACAAAGTGTCAAAACGAAACATTCAACTGCAGTTGTTCTGAACCAAGCATAATGAAGATTTAGTGTTATAACCTCATCAAACGTTTCAAATATGTCAATGCTAGGCTGATGGATGGTGCAGACTACCGTTCGTCCTGTGTCCACCGTGTTCCGAACCGTTCTCATTACGATTGCAGCAGCTCTAGCGTCTAGCCCTGAAGTTGGCTCGTCCATAAAAATAATTGATGGGTTTGCCACTAACTCAACAGCAACTGTGAGTCTCTTGCGCTGATCTATGGACAAACCATTTACACCAGGTAAACCAACTAATGATTGCCTCAGGGAATCCAGTTCAACGAGTTCCATGACTTCCTCAATGAACATCTGCACACAATTGCTAGATATGAAACTTCTGATATTTATGTTACTACTAATGGCTTCTATAAAACTTGGAGAGAGAGATGCCGCTTTTATCGGTTGAGATGTATTAATGAAAAGGAAACATTGAAACAGCTGACTGATATTTTACCTTTCTGGTTTCGATATCCACTTCACGAGGTAGACGAAGCCAAGCTGAATACAATAAGGACTCATAAACAGAAACCTGTGGAGAGTGGATGTCATTTTGCTCGCAATATCCAGAAATTCTAGCAAATGTTTCTTGCTTCTTCGGATATCCTGATACCATAATGCTCCCTTCAATATATCCACCAGTTTTCCTTCCAGCCAACACATCCATCAGGGTAGTTTTACCAGCACCACTAACACCCATGAGAGCT
Source organism: Erythroxylum incrassatum (assembly GCA_026546855.1). Lineage (NCBI taxonomy): Eukaryota > Viridiplantae > Streptophyta > Magnoliopsida > Malpighiales > Erythroxylaceae > Erythroxylum > Erythroxylum incrassatum. Next base: position 2,434,124 of record JANVCL010000005.1, on the reverse strand, counting down.
GTTAGAACACCAGGTCTAAAAGCACCACTCACCCCCCTCAAAAGTACCAACCGATCTTCTTGGACACCCTGGTTTTTCATCCCCTACAGAGTTTCCAACTGAAAACTGAGTTTCTCATATTGGAAAAGAGCAGTACCTTCTCTCAGAAAACTCTCCCTTACCTGTGGCATGTCGACAGAGTACAGAATCTCATTGAAGATGATTGAATGTGGCTCAAATGGAAGAACCATTCCCTTTCTCTTCTTAGGTGAAGGTCCAATTGACTTGCTTCTCAAAACATCACTTCCGTTGTCTGTGTCAGATTGAAATTGGTACTTAGAACACACAGAAATCAAGACAATACGTAAAAGCAATGTACATGAGTTTGTCACCAATCTGCAGACCTGATCTGCTTCCTCCATCCACTAAAGGACTAACTCCTCCAGGTTTCGCGCTTTGGGGTTTTGCTATAACAGCCTGAGGCTTTTCAAATGCTGCAGAACATTATATACATCAAAACATTGACCTTTTTCTACTTCATCAACCAAATAAATAAGGGGGACAGGTATATTTACGGTCCAGGAAGCTGAGAGCCCAAGTGTATAAAAGGTTGAATACTAGTACATAACCAAGCAATGCGGCTGTTCCTATCCAATACCAATATCCTTCAGTGAAGAACCCTCGAGACTTCAGAACTTCCACTCCTAAAGATTCCTTGGAGTTTGGAAGAACCTTGGATATCAGAAACAAGAAAAAGATCAGCAGAAAAAGAATAAGACATACAAAGAAACATAGAACTAGGCACTTCCAGTATTTACATGACTCCAACTATGCCCAAGAAACTCGTTTATCACAACTGCATTCTGTCCATACATCATTGGAGAAATCCAGTAGCCCCAGATCCACCATTTCTTTATGTTATCTTTAGCATGAAACAGAAGACAGAACAAAAAAAAAAGGCATGTTAATGTTTATCTATCGCGTGAGATTAGTATCATAGCTAAAACTCATACTCTAGCCATACCTCGTGATAGGACAAAGCCACCCAAAGTGAAGTATACGAGCAGTAATAATGAGCCAAAAGTGTTAGCAACAACCATGTTCCTACCAAATGCAGCAATGGCTCGGAATAATGCAGAAGCCATCTGGTTCAGAGCTAACAGCACTAGGTAAAGCTTAAACAACCTGCAGAAATCCTACGATCTTTATATATCAACTGCATTACCTCCTACGTTACTTCTTTAAGACATATTGGTTCCATATTTTTACCTTACAACATTTGGATCAAATCCAATGACCCAGTAAGTGGTAAATACCAGAATTGCAACCTCTATCAACGTGATAGGAATTTGAAGGATCCAGGTGGGAAGAGCATAGGCCCATGCAGGGAACAATGAGAGGTCTCTTTGCTTGAAAAATACAGGAAGCTTGGCAATTGCCATGGAAATCTCTGCCAGACCATTGAACATGACAAGAGTCACAATGAAAAACAGAGCACCAACGTAAATGACTCCACTGACAACTGAATCTCGGCTCATTTCGCTCCGTAGGAAGAGTGTCATTGTGATCACTGACATCAGTACCAGCTGAATATCACAAATACAAGTACTGTTTTAAGTCTGAGACCATATGAAAAATACTGAACAAGACAACAGTTTGGTTAAAAATTGAGACCCACTTGCATGCACTTGAAGATATACACAAAAGAGTTCCTCTTCATGAGCAGGAATTGTCTTGAGAAGCAGGCTTTAAGTAGCTCTTTCTTATTAACACCGTATCTATTAACCGTCAAAGCAGCTGGGTGGCTGTTAGCCTTATCAAATGGAGTGGCAAGCTCTTCTGTGAGTCCCCTTCCAATATGGAATGATTGGAATGCCTCAGCAAATTCCTTGACTGTGACAAACCTGTAAGCCTCATTTCTACGTGCCCAATATTGCCCCTGATCTTTTCTTGAGGTCACCTGCAATGATATGATCACCTTTAGGAAACAATTTGAAGAACTTACTAATTGTTGTGAGACCATCTTTCAGTTCATGCAAATGAAACAACAGAAGTCCAAGCAAATTGAATGTGCTAACTTCTTGCAGAAAATCAGCCACGCCTTTTCTTTCAGGACATTTGAAGCCCATTTGCTCAAAAAACTCGAGCACAAGTTCACGTGGTCCTTGATACACTATCTGGCCATCTGAAAGCAGAATTAGATCATCAAAGAGCTCATAAGTCTCTGGAGCTGGCTGAAGTAGAGAGATGACAGCAGTTTCCTTCATAATATGAACATAATGCTTGAGAGAGTTGACAATTTGGTAAGTGGTGGAGCTGTCCAAGCCAGTAGATATCTCATCCATAAACAATGCCAGTGCTGGTCCAACCAGCATCTCACCTACAATAATGGCAGATACTTTCACTCACGTCATTCAAGTACCAGTGGAGGACCAATAAACTTAGTTTACCTGTTGTAACACGCTTCCTTTGTCCTCCTGAAATCCCCCTAAGCATTCCATCCCCTACCATTGTATCTGCACAGTTATCTAGACCCAGAACCTGAAAATTAAAAATTGAAAAGCAGTAACCAGTACGGGGCAGGTTCTGATTAGTACGTATAGTTCTTGATAATTGTAACAAGTATTTAAGCAACTTCCATTGAAAATCACCTTGATGATATAATCTGTGATCACGTTGGCCTCCTGCCCTTCTATTGCTACTGCCTATAACAGCAAACATGACAGACAATATCAATCACAATCTACAACTCTTTTGGCACTGGAATCTCTGAAGCAATTCTACTTGAACATGAAAGACAAATTGCAGTCATGACGAGAACTATTAACACAAAGTATGAAACCGGTCCTGTTCATAATAATTAACCACCCCCTCGTCAACAAGGTGTAGAATTTCGTTCCAGGAAGAGAACGCTTTCTTTACCTTCATGAAGACATCGATATCAGGATCAGGTTTAATGTTTGCATCTTTCTCTCTTCTGGATAACTCTGCCAACATGTCTGTAAATAGCCAGAGAAGTTAATCATATTAAGCTGATCCAAGTTACAGTTTCAGGAAATTCTTAACAATTACCATAGCGGCTTCCAATTCCTAGGCATCTTGCAGAAAATGTCAAGGTTTCTCTTACAGTCATTTCCCCTATATGGACATCATGTTGACTGATATATGCGGCAGTTCTTTGGGGTACAAATTCATTCATTTGATGACCGTTATATGTCACCTTCCCTGAAAACTGCAAGACAGACTTTTGAACTTCTGAAACAATTAATAGAACCAAACAGTGGGGCAAATTTCTTTCATTATAACCTTCAAAGAGGAATCAAGTTTTCCTGCCAAAGCCAACAAAAGTGTCGTCTTCCCAGAAGATGGAGGACCTAGGAGCAATGTCATTCTGTTTCATGTTCAAGACATTTAATGTGAGATCCCACATGGGAGGTCAGAATCACAATCCATATCGAAATAAAAAGAATACTAATCAACTTCTTAAGTAGCTATTTTCTTGTTTACGGTTATCTTAATCTCTGGGTCAGGACTTGTCTTACGTAAACAATCAGGATTTTGGATTCTGAAGATCTCACCTTGATGGTTTGATGATACCACTAACATCCGTGAGGATGCTCAGATGCTTCTTTCTACTTGAAAGAATACGAAGATAGTTCAGGAAACCCTTGCAAATGAAACAACAAAGCCTCACAATAAGCAAAGAAGCTAAACATTAATTAGCCTGTAGTTGCAGGTCATTACCTCTAGCATATTGACAGAGAAGTTAAACAAGGTAGGCAAAGCTCTGCTTCCTACATAAGCTTCTGCTTCAACATTCACATGCTCAAATCTTACTTCAATTGTAGGGAGCACAATTCCAACCCTGTAAAACCACGAAAATGGTACTTCATTAACAGAAAGAAATATCAATACACAACATTAAAACGGAAAATTTCAAGGAAACATTCTCTGGGTATACAAACATGGTTAGAGTTAACCTGTCAATACGTCTTTTGAGCTTCAACAAGATCTTCTCGTGATCCTCTTCAGCTTCTTTCACCAATCTCCCCAACAAAATGTTCCTTTCCTGCAATCCAAGCTTTTCGATATCGACCTCATTGGCTTCACCACTCGAAGTAGTCAATATACCTTTCCTCAAACGATCATAGGTAGGCAGTTTTTCAAGTGCGGCCCATTTCAGAGCTTCTTCATCATCATCTTGTTGTCTATAAGAACGTGAAAACACATCAGCATCACGGTTCCTCCTCCATATAGAAGAGCTGCCTCTACCCGAACTACCACTTTCTCTACAAAGAACACGACTTTCCATTTGATACTCAAGAGAACTACTACTTCCAAACAATATCGGAGAAATCGGTTTCTCTACAGAGAGAAATGCATGCAGCCTATGTTCAACAATGGAAAGAAAGATTAGTAATAGTCATTTTGAGTATAGAAATGAGTTGCATGTATATGTGTGTATATATATACATATGACTGACTAAATTATTAAATAAATAAAATTTTATTTTATAAAAATAATTTTTTATTTCTTTTTCATTAATTATCTCTTTTTCATGTATAAATTAATTAGAAGATCCAACAAAATGAATTTTTTATCTTTTAAGGGTTGCTTTAATATTTTTAAATAATCTAACATTCATATTATAAATTTTCTTTATTTATGAATTAAGTACTAATATTATTAATTAGCATAATATCCATGATAATGTCGTTAATATTTTCTAAAAATAATTATATATTTTTAAAATAATTTAATTTAAAAATATTTATTAAAAAAACAGCAATTTTATATATGGAATAGTAGAGTTAGGCAAAGATGGAAGCTTTAGAGGTACTAGTGCAAAGATGAAAGCTTTAGAGGTACTAGTGCAAAGTTTCGTGTATGGAACATATTCATTTAATGAGAGAATGATGACTTTTAACTACTTGATAGTAAACCTACGATGTGAAAAGAAAACTAAACTTTGCTTATGATAATTGGATCTTTATATATATTTAAATATATATAAAGATCCAATTATCATAAGCAAATATATATATATATATCTAGTCCCTTTATTCTCAATCACGAAACACCCTCTTTGAAAAAAAATTACAGAAGGAAAGGTTTCATAAAAATTGCTTATAAGTTCGAGTTAACGAAACACCCTCTTTATAAAAAAATTACAAAATGGAAACATTGATGACCCTCCTCAAATCCTAACAAAACGTGAATTCTTGCGCTTAGATTACGTTGATTTTTTTATATAATCACCTGCAACTATTTAGATATAATTTAAAAAAACTCTTTAAATATGTCCTAAGTGTATGATTAAATACAATAAAAATTAACAAATTTTGTATTTTTAATAAATTATTTCATAGTCTAATAATTTAGCATTAAATAACAAAATTTAACTAATGATTAATAATAAATTTAATGATAAAGATATGGATACTTCTTATAGTTTAGGAAATTTAAGCAATTTCATGGTTATTATTTGTAAAAAAAATCTATAATGTAACTTTTTTCTCTATTTCATTTGAAAAGGGAGTGCAATTATATATTATAAAAGAGAAGAAAGGTAATAGAATTTAACATTTTTATAAAACAATTAACAATAAATTCTTAATCAATTATTTTTTATTTATAATTATTTCAAAATCAAAATAAAATTATTATTAGATCATTCAAAATTTAAAATACTATAAATAATATCCAAATAAACATACGTTAGTTCGATATAAAAAAGAAAAATTATGAATAAATTTTTTTATTTTAACACACACACAAAAAAAAGATAACTAATTTATTTCTAGTTAGGTATTTTAAAATTTATGATTCCCCAAGATAAAGAACAATATATATTGAATTCTAATCCAATGGGTTAGTATAAGTGGTACATACCTTCGTCGTTTAATCAAGTAGTTGAGGATTTGATCCTTAGGAATGTAGCAAACTCCTGGGCCAACTATAGCCCTCCTTTATATATATATATATATATATATATTGTATTCTTTCCCAATTGTTTTGTGTTTTTTTTTTATGTTGCAACACAAAAAGGGGAAAGAAATGTAAAAATAAATCAACCAATAAGAACATATCAACCAACACTTTGTATGTGAGTTTATTATAAATAACCTCTCTATTAGATAAGGGTAAAGTTACGTACTATCGAACCTCTATATATATATATATATATTGTATTCTTTCCCAACTGTTTTGTGTTTTTTTATGTTGCAACTAGAAAAGGGGAAAGAAATGTAAAAATAAATCAACCAATAAGAACATATCAACCAACGCATTATATGTGAGTTTATTAGAAACAGTCTCTCTATTAGATAAGGGTAAAGTTAATTACTATCGAACCTCTCTAAACTCGATACCTATATATTGATGATGATGATGAAGAAGAAAAAAACAAATCAACCAAATGTCTATAGAAAAAGCTTATTTAGAGTTTAAACCTTTCGATCCAACATTTGCTTGAAATATTAAATCTCATATTGTGTGAGAAATATGAATCAAACGTGATAAGGAAAGTTTTTACTCTCCTAACTACTCAAAAAAATGAACCAAATGTGATAATATAAATTTTTAAAAAAGATTATTTTCCCAAACAAGAATCTATGCCAACCAAATAAGGCCTTATAGCCTGCCCTCTATTGTCGTTAGCTTATGGTAACTTGTAATTTTCTTGAATATATATATAATTTAATTAAATAGAAATACCCCTTATGTCATAGGTATCTAAATAGATATTAATAAATAAAATAATCATTAATATAATATTAATGAATGAAACAATGCATGATTTGTTATTTAAATTAAATATTAACAGAGAAATAACAATTGACTAATGAATAATATTAATTCATTTGAATTTAGTATGTACACTAATCATTACTTCCATTAGTTATTAATAAAATAATAATTAATAAATGTTTTTTTCTATTAAAAAAGAGGGAGAGATGATTAAAAAAATCACTAGTTTTAAGTATTTCACAACACGAAAACAAAGGATTTGTTAAATTATAAATAATTTATATAAATAACTAAATATATTTATACAAAAATAAAAATTTTTATTATCCTTTTCAAGAGGTCGAAGAAATATCAACGGAGGTGAGCATGGTTTTGAAAATCGGATCGGATCGGATCGGACCGGTCGGTTCGACCAGTTTGACCGGTGATCGGTTAGCTATCTGGTCCGGTTCACTCTTAAAAATTGGTTCTCAATTGAACCAGTAAGAACCGGTCAAAATCGGTTCGGTTCGAGCTGTCCGGTTCAATAAATCTTTTCTTTTTTTTATATTTTT
>JANVCL010000005.1:2397762-2416827 GCA_026546855.1 Erythroxylum incrassatum | reverse complement strand
TGTGCTAGGGATGCTGAAGCAGTGGGGGTGAAGGAAGCATTGAGCTGGATAATGGCAAATTCTTGGTCACCAGTTCTACTGGAAACGGATTGCTTGGAAGTAGCAACAGCAGTCAATGCTGCTTCTTATATTGATAATTCCAATTTTGGTGTTGTGATAGCTGATTGTAAAGCTCTTTTGTCGGAGATGGTTCATGTGAATGTCTCTTTTGTTCATCGATCTGCGAATGTTGTTGCACACTACTTGGCTGCTGCAACACGTTCAAGTGTGGGTCGGGGGGAGTGGCTTGTTAATCCTCCCTCTTTCTTGTTTAATATTCTTTGAGTATTAATTCCAATTTCTTACTCTTTTTCAAAAAAAATGATATTAGAGTTTTTATAATTAAGTAGTTGTGAGTTCAAATTCTACCATTCACCTATTATTCAGCACAAGATAAAATGAGCAAGTACAAGTTTCAAGCTCACAGAGTTTTCATTTGAAGGAGTGTGTTGGTGAATATATAAAAATCAATTAAATTGGTCTCATACAATAACTTAAGATATTGTAGTTAAACGATTACTTAACGCAATTATAAGATGTTATGATATTATTTTTGTTTCAATACGAGTTCGTTTATCTCTAAATAGATTAATGTAATGGATTAAAATATTATAAAAATAAAAATTTTGGAAAATTTAATTTTTAAAATTTGTTAGTTTAATTGGTTTTTCCTTTAGTCATTGAACTTCTACTTTTTTATTAAATTTATCTCTTTTTTTTAATTTTCTCCTAAATATCTTCCATGAGATTAGGTGTATAGATGTTGACTTGATAAGTGTAGTAACTATAAAATAACACATAAGATTTTTTGTTCTAGTTACCAATTTTAACCTTGTTCTATGCAATTTTAGTCACAATTGAATAAATGAAACAAGGTACCTCATCAAGAAAAACAACCCTTGAAAGGGCTGAAAGGTTGGTGAATACACCCGGCTCTTTTGGGATTGGCTAAAGCAACCTTTTGCTTATCCTAAATAAGAAGATGCCTACATGCTGTCCACTTGTCGTGGTCACATCAATTTTTTCTTTTCACCGACTATTCTAAAACCAATTGGGAATAAAGTTAAATATTATTAACTTTTTTTAAAATTTGAGTTAGAAGTACAGTATTAGCGACTCGGCCGGACTCAAAGTTAACAAGTTAAGTTTAAGTTAATCCGACTTTTGACCCAAATTTTTTGCCTTGTTGGGCCTTAAACTTGGCTCGACTTTAAATTGTTAGGCCTAACTTTCAAAACGGTGTCATTTTGCTTTTTTAAAAATAAAAATTGAGTTAAATTGAGCTTTTTTAGCTAGATACAACCTATGCTTAATCTTTTTATAGTTTAGAAAACTGCATACTACTAAAATTTTTCAAATCTTTCATGTTAGTAAGAATTTTCTTAAATGTTAACCTTGTTATTGTGAATATTAAAATTTTCACAAAATTATTATTATTATTATTGTAACTAATTGAAAGTGGTCAAATTAGTATTACTACCGGTTGTAAAGTTTCTTTCAAAACAAAAAAAACCAATAGTTGTGTAATTCTTTTTTGTAATTAGGAATGTCAATAGCCAGCCGGGCTAAGGGTGGTCGGCCTGTAGCCCGACCCGACTATTGGGTGTCTAGCTTGACAGGTCACGGATGAGCTGGTTTACTATAAAATTAAAAAAAACGACATCATTTTTGAAGTAACTGTAAGATCACGAGCTAGGTTGACCTGACACGAGCTCGATCCATAGCTCAATTGAGTCGATTGTCAACTCATGACTTGATCAATCCTAGCTAAAATTAATCCGAGTTAAACTTTAACTCGGATTCAAAAAGTTTTTAAAAAATAAAGTTATTTTTAACTTTCAAAAAAATATTTAATTGGATTTAATTTAAGTTATTTAAATTCAATCAAATTCAAGTTCAAATCAAAAGATTCAAATCGAACCATAAAATTGAATTCAAGTATTTGAATCCAATTTAAACTTCTTCTCCAAAATAATATCATTCACAAGTCACATAACTTAAGTTCAACTAAATTTGAACCGAGATCGAACCAAAGAAGAAATTAAACTTAGTAGACCCACCAGGTCTAGCCGTTACATGCACCGTTCATCTGGTTGACGTGGAAGTCCCAAAATTCAAAAAAACCCTTAATTAAAAATTTCAATTGGACCCACAGGAGAACGAACATCATTTTAGCCAATAAAGACACAGAGAATTCGACCGTTAGATTTCGTTAGCTAGCTAGCTGTGCTTTGTCCTAAAAGTTCAAACAAAACACAACACTCAGTTTCCTTCCTAGGATCTGTTCAAGGAACAGAGATTTAAGAGAACGAAGAAGAAGAGAACTGAAGTGGTTGGTAGTAACAATGGCTTTGCAGGATTATGCGTTCACCGAAGAAGAATTGGTGGTCGACGCGGGACTTGGGTTCCCGAGAGCCTATGCAAAGCTTTGTAGAGATGGTGTCTGCGAGGCTTATGGCTCTGGCCCGCCCTTCACTTTCACTCCATATCCAATGCAGAAAGAAGAGGTAAACTTAGAAAAGATGACCCTTTTCGGGAATCTGTTTGGTTTCCAGGAAAATTGAGGAAAAAGATTGGGGTTATGTGGATTTTTTTTTGGGTGCGAATTTTTGTTTTTTCCTATATGGAGATTATTAGTGTTTTTACTTTAAAAATGACACAAAACACACGATGTTACATGTCTGAAGAAACTCAAGTTGGGATCTTGGTATTTTGTTGTGACCTGTAGCTCTGTGCTTGTTTGAACATTCAGTGAAACTCTTCAAATTGTGTTGCAGATGTTGAGAGCTAAGGAAATGGAGGAATTGTTCCCAGTAGTTAACCCTAAAGCAAAACCAACAAAGAAGCCGAAAATATTTGCGGGTCTCCTTTGGAAGCAGCTCAACCACCTGGGGTAACTAAGTCAACTCTGGTTTAATGAATTGGGAGATGTGATCATATTTCACAGTTAGAGATGCTGTACAATGCCATCTCCTCATCTGTTTTTATTACTGATATTGCTTTTCAGGAATGCTGGATTTGATCCTGCAGTAATTCGTGTTGATTCCTATGGCAACGTTGTATATTTTCATGCTGATAAGGCCTCTCCTCTAGCTTGGGACATCGATCACTGGTTTCCTTGCCAAAGTACATAATTTAAACACTAAAAAGATTCTAGTTCAAGCTCTAAATTCTTAACAGGAATGTAAAATTGATGTTTGCTTATTGAAATTGCAGGGGGTGGACTGACAGTTCCAAGTAATCTGAGAATATTACAGTGGCAAGTTTACAAGAGAAAACACAAGAAGTTGGAGTTTCTTGTTTCATGGTGGGATCGTCAGTTGGGGATTTCAGTCAACCAGTTCTTATCCATCTTTGCTGCTTCCGACTCTGATTTCAGGTATTTCAGTTTCATCTCAAGAACTTGATTTGAAGAAAAATGGAAGTGAAAGATGCATGATATTATTGTTTGAACAAGTATTGCAGGCACAGAGCATTTTCGTTCTTGTTTTCGGAAGGCGAAAATGAAGAACTGAATGCTTCACAGACTGTGGAGTCGCATTCATTTCCCCAGCATTTCACTGAATCCAAGGAGCAATTAGGCCTTGCCCCAGCTGCCATTGTTACATCCAGGAGAGAATTTAGTGATTCTTCATTAGCTTTCAGACCACTGGACTACAATAAGCAGATCAGGCCTGCTTCTCCTCCAGTTGGTTAGTGATGAAGCCTCTATATTCTTATCTCTTTCCCCTTTCCTTTCTTTTCTTACTTGTACATGGACGTTGATTCTGGGGTTTTGGCTTTTGTTATGTGGTCTGGTTAATTAGCTTCAAGAATAGTAAAGCCTGGTGTCTTGAAAGAAAATCAGAATCCAGGCTTTGTTGCAAACCCTTATCAAGCAATTGTCATGGCTAGAGACTCTCTCAAGCAAAGAGAAGAAGCTCAGAAGATGCAGGGTGAAATACAGAAGTTGGATATCGAAGTGAGTGATATGAAGAGAATGAATGATGAAGAAAAACTCACCATTCAGGACCTGGAATTAGCATTAATAAAACGCAGGAGACGAGCAGAAAAGTGCAGGAAACTCGCAGAGGCACAATCTTCCTACAGGACTATGCTAGAGAAGATGATTCGAGATGCTATGCACCAGTAAGATCTATCTATCGAAGCAAAAATAATAAGAAATATGTGGCATCTATATAGATTTTTACGGATTGAAATGATCAAATAACTGATCCGTGTTTTGCAGGAGTGTCATTTATAAGGAGCAAGTGAGACTCAACCAAGCTGCAACAAACGCCCTCATGGCAAGGCTTGAAGCACAGAAGGCAATTTGTGATGCCTCAGAGAAAGAACTCCACAAGAAATTCAAACAAAGAGATGAGCTTGAGAAACAGATTAGACCTGAATGGGAACAAGCAAGGAAGAGGTCAAGAATGGATGATACCCTGTCTGAAGATAGAGACAATAAAACAGTTATTTACTTGCCAGGAAATATACCAAGAACACCTCAACACAAGGAGCTGAGAGTGCTCTTAGAGGAACAGAAAGCATCTGAAGCTGGATTATCTGCAAATGAAGATGAAAAAGATGCAGAAATTGAAGAGGAACTTATTCAGGAAAAAAATAACATTGGAGACAGTTACAATGACTGCAGCAAGGCTATTGTTGTCTTAAAAGGAGAAAGCCCAATTCAAGAGAAGCTTAAGGAATTAGACATCGGAGAAGAAATCAAAAACAAAATTCAATTCCCTGTTATCTGCGAGCAAGAAATAGAGGAAGATGAAGAGAGTCGGAGGCAACGAGGGAAAGGAAATCTGGAGAAGTGGCTCCAAATGCTATTAGAGAATGCTGAAGAAGAGATCGAACTAGAAAACTTGAATGGCTATGGAAAATGTAGGACTGATGAAATAATTGCAAAGTTAAATGAAAAGTTCCCGCAGAAGGAACCAAATACTTCAAAGCAAAACAAGAAAGCTGATAGACAGATTCATTTTGAGAAGCATCCACAAACTGAGCGAGAGGAGCAAAAAGGTAGGCGAATGGAAGAAAATGTTGAGATGCAAACCAACAAAGTTATGACAGAGCAAGAGAATCTAGAGGAAGTTGGGAATGAAGTGGAAGCTGGAAGTAGTAAGACGTTTGACGGGAACGAGAGAATAGAGAACAGAAAGGAAAGAGGACTTTCAAGGTCCGAGAGTCGTAGAACCTTGAGGCGTATCCCGTCTTCTCCATTGATCATAGGCATGAGAAAGGGAGTGGAATGTATGAGGAAGAAGAAGCCCTTGGTGATCGATGATGATGATTGCAATGAGGATCATTCTGCAGGGATGAGCTTCATCAAGTCATCCTTCAAGACAATCAAGAAAGCAGTGAAAATATAAAAACTTCAATACTATCATTTCAACTTCTCTTAGTCATTTCACATTTGTGATATTTACTTTATCAATTCTTTTAGAGAGGCAGCAATGATCTGAATGATAGTGTGAAATCTAGGAATTTGTACCATGTGTTCAACTTGCATATGTGATTGAAAGCAACTGTGGTGTGACATATTGAATAACAGCTTGTTGTGTTACAAATAATTCCAGTTCTCTCCCTTACTTCCATGTTTCATAGGACATTAACACTTTCCTCCAAATAAAAAATAAAAAAAGGACATATGATCATAAGTTGTGGAATTGGTGTTAATTCATGGATTTGAACATCCATTGAAAAGAGAAACTAAAAACAAGGAAATATGTGAAAATTCTTTCTTGGACTAGTAACAAAAAAGCAAGTTGATAAGAGAATCTCTAGCATACAAATTATTCACATTCATCGACAAGCGATCTCCTTTAAACTCTACAGCATACGAGAAAAGGTGGAGATAGACATTAAACAATTTTCATATATCTCTTTTTAACTTGTACATATGTTTTTTCCAGACAAAATCTATCATTGAGCTTACAAGTAACTTGCTTTTCAGTCCCAATGCCTGAAGAAGGATGTGCTCTACCAGAGGTTTCTTTCTGCCCACTCCACAATCGAACAAGTGAATCTCACTAGTTTGTAAGGAAAAGAAAACCAGTGTACTATCATGATCTAAATTTATTGCGACTTATGATTGTTATCATGGTACCAAGCCTGCGCTTGCCTAATATCATCCCATCCACCTTAGAACATGACCTGATTATGAATGATGACCAACCAATGGTCACGTGCCACACAGTTGGAAGATGGCTTCTCACAAATGCAGCCTGGAGTTCCATGAGATCCAATTTTCTTTTGCTGTCTTGCTACTATCTGCCATTGTGTCATTGCTCTGTGTCTCAAACAACAGATCTCTTTGTGAATCATCTTCGAGAACAATACGGTGAATTACATTTTCAAGCTTTCTTCTCAGTTCTTCCCCAGTAACCTTGGTCACCACAGGAACATGCACCATCCTTGAAATGATGGAATTGCTCAGTGTCCCTAACAGAAATCTCTCTGCGAACCACCTTCGAGATGAACTTGACAATACTATGACAGTTTTGACACATATAGAGATTCTTTGTTATCCAGATAGGCATTCCCGGAGGTGTATTGATTAGCCCAAATGCAATAGCTTGACGCTCACTGTGCCCACAAAAAATGTCAGTTTTTGAAGTTTCAATTTCATCCAAGCAACTGCATTCTTGATCACTAAAACCAGCTGCCTTCATTTTCTCATAAAACCCCTCTAAAACTGCATTTGTTTCCGTTATCTGAGGGTGGGATTTATCATCACTCAGGAAAGCGTGAACTTTTCCCTTCACTTCTACCCAACTACATCCAGGATCAACAATCAGACCTTCATCCTTCATTATCCTTCTTACTTCTGCAACTTCATCCCATTTACCACTCTCAGCATATAGATTCAAGAAGAGAATATAATATCCAATACTTTTTGTATCTTTTTTGAAAATATGCTGAGCTGCAAGTTCCCCAAGCCGAACTTGTTGATGAATCCTACATGCATTTAACAAGGCTCCCCAAATGGCTGGATCTGGTTCCATAGGCATTTTCTCTATCAGCTCAAGAGCAACATCCAACTGGCCTGCACGGCCGAGCAAATCAACCACACAAGCATAATGTTTCAGATTTGGGATGACATCATATTTCAGTTCCATGCTACTGAAGTACTCCAAACCTTCATCCACCATTGCAGATCTACTACATGCACACAGTAGAGCTATGAATGTTATGTCATCTGGGTATACCTTAGACTCCAACATTCTAAGGAATAACCTCAATGTGGTCGCTCCTTGACCCCGCTGAGCAAATCCTGCCATCAAAATGTTCCAAGCACCAACATCATTTTTGTCCAAATTAAATTGATTCTTTGCAAGGCCCATTCTTCCACACCGCACATACATATCCAAAATTGCATTGGATAGATATCTATCGAAACCTACTATAGTCTTTAGCGCATGAGCATGAATCTCCTTTCCACACATCAAAGCCCCTATTCTAGCACATGCAGAGAGGACAGCAACCAAAGTAACAGAATTTGGTGTTAAGTGCTGTCTCATTTGTCGAAAGTACATCAAAGCCTCTAGGCTCCTGTCATTGATCCGAAGTCCAACCATGATTGAAGTCCAGGATATGACATTCTTGTCAGGAATGCGATGGTAGACTTCCAGTGCCTTATCAATGCACTTGCACTTTGAGTACATGTCTATGAGAGAGTTGGCAACAATAGTGTATGACATGTGTCCAGTTCTCTTAGCAAGCTCATGAAGTTTCACACCAATGTCTAGTTTCCCCAAACTTGCACATGCAGATAACACGCTGGCTATGGTAATCTCATCTGGCATAACACGGTCAAACTCCATGGTTTTGTAAGTTTCTAAGGCCTTATCAGGCATAGCATTATCCTCATAGCCTGATATCATCGCTGTCCATGATACAACATCTCTAGATTCCATTCTTGAGAACACCTTTTCTGCTTCCTCCAAAAGCCCAGTAGCTGAGTACATCTGAATCAGTGAATTACAAACTGAAACATCCCCTTGATACATTGTTCTCGAAACATACCCATGAACTTCCTTCCCCAATTTACCATCGCCAAGCAGCTTGCAAGCAGAGATCAAACTAGTCATGGTCATCAAATCCGGATCAACGGAGAGCTCTCGCATCTGGAAAAACAATTCCAAACCTTTTAAACAGTCTCCATTCTCAAAATACCCTGAAATCATTGCATTCCACGAAATCCTATCTCTAATAGGCATTCTGTCAAACAAAATTCTTGCTGACATTATGTCTTCACATTTAACATACATGGTTATTAAAGCATTGACAACATCAACATCCATGTCAAACCCGAATCTAATCACATGAACATGAACCTCCCTAGCTCTAATTACATCTTGTGCCCCACCACAACTCCTCAAAACACAAGGGAAGGTATACACATCAGGCCTCATACCAATCCACAACATCCTATGATACAAACTCAAAGCCTCATCAAAAGCCCCACTTTTTGCATACCCACCCACTAAAACATTCCACGAAAACAAATCCCTATCAGCCATCCTCCCAAACACATTCCAAGCCTTACCCAGTTCACCAAACCTGACAAACATACTCAACAACGCATTTCCAAGCTTCAAGTTTAACAAAGCCCCCAACGAACTGAACACATAATTACAAACATAATCTCCCTCGTCATACCCTCTCCTGTACTCGCATAACCTTATCAAAGCAATAATAATTTCCTCTTCTATAGGAATCTCAAGTTCTCTCATTGAGACAAAGTGTTCAAGAGCTTTTTCTAAGTTACCTTCAGCGCATAACTGAACCAACCTTGTGTTCGTTGGATATCTTGAAGCATTTGAAATGGTTGTGGTGGTGGTGATGTTGAGTGAGCGTTGAGAATCTTTTACAGTACATAAAGATTGGAGCTTTGGTGGTCTGAAAGAGAAAGTAAGTGTGCTATTGGAGTTTATGGCTTCTCGGTTATGGGAATTCAAACATTCGAAGTCTGAGTGGACAGGAAAGCTTGAGGCTTTAGCAGATAAAACCATGTTTGAGGGGGAGCATTTGCCTGTAAGAAATGAGGCTTTGGGAAGGTTTTAGCAGTTGGAACATACGAAGCTAAAACTGGACATGGAAATAGCTGAAAACCACAATTAAGACACTGTTGGAAGGTATAACGACATGTTTAGTTTTGTCCCTTTCCGTTTTATCCTCTGCTGATGTGTTCTTACAAGATCCTTATGTCTGAAAAGTGGTTTAAACACAAACTTGTATTCAGAATCTCTCGGTACAGAGCATATGGGCCTCATTGGTAAAGCATTAGGGAGAACTTTTCCATTTTATGAAATGGGTTTGAACTTCCCTTCCAAAAGAGAGGAAAGAATTTTCATGGGCTCAAGCAGATTTTGTAGCAAAAGCTATGAGTCAATGAACTCTTGAATAGTGGGTTTCAGCTTTCCTTTCTACACATGTTGCAAAGCCTGCTCAATTGCCTGTCTTGATTTGTGTATTAAATTTATTAACTTCAAACTGTATTCAATCCGAGCTAAAATATTAACTCTATGAATTAGTAAATCAAATGTTCTTAGGCTAATTTCATTATTGAATTGACTTGTTAAACAATCATTGTTAATATATTGAATTTAGTTCGAAATTCGATTAAATATAATTTTAAACTTTTTGAACTAACTTTTTTCTTTTTGGTCTCAGACCTGGGTATCCACCGGCAAACTCACTAACTAATCTCTTTGTTAGTTTTTAGGCACCTTATAGGGTGGGACAGTTGACCCAAAGATTTAAGGTTGCTTTATACCTAAAGTCAATGATCGAGCTCCTAACCTTTGGTTAAAGATAGATGAGTTCTGTCTACTCAATCACACCCCTTAAGTTTTTTGAACTAACTATTTAAATTCGACTTAAAATTTGGTCAATGTAATTTGATAATTGTAAAAAATAGATAGAATTGGATTGAAATTGCCAAAACTAGTGCTTAAGTCGAAAGGAAGAAGATCTAACCCAACCCATTAAATTAGAATACAACACAAGAACATAAGCACAAGTAGCAAAAATAACATTAGAACTAATTAATTAATCAAGGTGTGGGCTAATTAGTCCTTAAGCTTCAGCTTAATGATCATTAAGACATTGATCTCCTCCACCTTGCAGGAGTCTTTCCTTTCACAAGCTTAGTCTTCATATCAATAGGAGTTTGTCTTCCACAGCCAATCTCTCCATGCCCATCACCTTCTTCTTCAATCTTCTCACCAACACTCTTCAATGAATTCACAATTCCAAGCTTCTTCCACTTGAAAAACCCTTTCTTTTTCTCCACCATCCTTTCCATTTGAATTTGCATTGCGTGGCATTGGCTTTGTAATCGTAGAACATCTTCTCTTAGCTTTCTTATCTCCGTCTGTTGAGCGTTCATTTCTCGTTTTGAGTGGCACCGAGCTTCAAGCCCCGGGTTGGGGCTTCTAGTGAACGAGCCACTCCAATCATTGTATCGATAGAGCTTGGATTGCTCGGAGAAGAGCACTTGAATCACAGCTCTTACAGGCAAACGTTCGTTTTGTGCTGCATGGAGTGATGCCTCTGGAGAGAGCTTTCTGCTGTCAATAAGCTTGCAAAGACCCTTCCTTTCTTGCTTTGGCACACCTGGATGTGCCTGGGATCAAGAGAAATACAAGTTTTGTTCATCATCACAACAAGTTATCTAGCAAAGAAGATACACAAGGTATATGACTCAATGCCTGAAACAACATGAACATACAAACAATGGGAAGGGCGATTTCTGGAGAATTTTTAGGTGGTTTTACAATGGATGTAACAGGGCATTCATGTCAAGTAATCCCTGTATGGTTACAATCCTGCCCACCATCAGGATTGTTCTGCTGAAGAATCTTTTTTTGCTGACGAAAGCCACACTGTTCTGGTGAGGATTCTCATGGTGGTTACAACACAGCATCTGCCACCCACTTCTTGGTCCCATTTGGTATGGGGGTGTGTGCTCTTAAGTCTTACCTTCTCAGTTATTTTATGTTTATCACTAATTCACTATTTCCCAATTAAGTAAACAACTATTTGTTACTCAAGAGCCTGAAGGTTAAAACTTCTCCAGTTTTTCAGGGAGGATAGGGACAGAAGTAAAACTGTTCTATATTATGAGAATTTAACAAAGTTGATTTACTTTTCCAGTCAAGATATTCTGACAGGAGCTTAATTGTGCAGTGATTCATTCTTTTTCTTTTTCTTTGTTTGTGTAGTGATGAAAGTAGTTTCTGGGAAACTAACAGAGCCAGTAAGTCCTAGAACTGTGACACTGGGAGATCAAAGTCTCATATATATACTATGGAATGCGCATCCTATAGACTTACCTTAAGATAAGTGTCAATGGAACGGTACAAACCATCATCGGTGGTTCGAGCATGACAAGGGAGAGCACCAGCAAGGGCAACAAACTCCGACAGGCTCAAGTTTGCGTCAACAGCAGCTTCTGCTAAGTAGCAATCGACAAGCTTGGCAACCTTAATTAAGGCAGCACCAGTTTTGGTAACATCATCCAACTGAACAAACCTCTTCACCAAACGTATCACTAACTCAACATCTAACAAAGTCCCACAAGTATGACTAAATGATGGTATCATTAACTCCTTCAGAGAAGCTTGATCAAGTTGCCATGATATCCTCCTCTCGAGCTCAGCTCTGTAAGTAGGCTCAACACCAACCATGTTGGCAGTCCTTAAAAGTCGGAGAAGGAAGTTGCACGGTATTGAATCCTTCTCCGGGGGCAAAATTCCCACGAGGGTCTCAACAAAGAACCTTTTCTTCATCCATGAAGCTGTGACACTTTCCGGCGACTCCACAAAATTGGTTAGTCCCTTGTCAATGGCATCACCAGAGAGGTCAGGTAACCATTTTGATGCGTAGTGAGCTATTATTGAACCAACGAGGTCTGGTCGTACACCTTTAGCTTTAATCCCTGCTATGGTCTTGACGAAGTAGTCCATATCTAGTATGCATGCATCATCAAACCAGCATTCTGCTGCAAACTGTGAAGTTTTTCCCTGAGAAGCAGCAGATTCAGACATCGTTTGCCTCTTCATATGTTTAAAACCAGAGGTTGGAAATGGTTAAGAGATAGGAACTCCAAGTGTAGTAGTAGTATTTTAGGAGGTTTTGTTTTATAGAGGATGAGTTCATATTACATGACTTGGAAAGGATAATCTGTACATGAGACAATGAAAAGGATGCACATGGTTTTACCCTTCTTGAGTTTGTCCATTTCTGTGAGCTGTCTCACCATCCCTTTAAAGCCTTTGTTGTATGTGAAAGCTATATGGGGAAATGACATCAAAAGGGTCTGTGAAAGGTGTTTACTGTTTGCACTTAAGTGTCTTGCTGGTGAAGATTGATTTTTTTTTAAGCACTATTCAGCTGGTGTGATCAGATTAACTTGTGAACTCTTTTGAAAAGTATTTCAATTCCAACATAATTAACAATGTTGGAAACAAATCTACCAAACACCAAACTCAGTAGATTTTAAGTTGATTGTTTGATTTTCAGTCGTTTAACTTATTATTGCAAACTATTTATGTACACTCGATAGTTTACTCAATATACACTTAAAAAGTAAAGATTACAGGTTCTTGGCAAGACAAAATTGAGAATTTTTATCATATGAGGTGAGTAGTGCAAGGCAATAAGGGTAGGTGATATGGAAGGAAATAAATGACAAGATTCCTTAAGTGCAAATATTCCCTCCAATGGCACATCATGGATCATTCTCATAAGAGGAGAACAAAAATCAATAAATACAAGCACACCCTACTGAGAAAGTGACTTGAAGCTGAACATTTCTCTCATTCTCACTCTCAGAAAACACCAACTCATCATTAAAAGATTTGTTCCCATCTTGGGCTTAATAGGACTCTCCAGACAAACTCCTAACTGAGACACTCAACAGAAGAAATGACTCAACTTTGTGCATATTCTTGTAAATTAGCTGAATATTCCAAACAGTCCATTAGAACTTCTGAAATGCTTTCAGTGCAGCTTTTTTTTCCCAGAAAATGATGAATGATGCATTGTACATGTAGAAGCATAGGGAATCATGGATATATGCTTTGATATATCACGAGATGGGCCATGACCAATCAAAGCAAATCACTTTCTTATGATTTGATATGTAAAGGGACAACCTTTTACCAGGTTTGATGGGGTTGGACATTTATATGTCCTAAGCAGTTGATTAAGGTGATGAATGATGATTAAACGAGTGGCTTAGTGCTTTTTTTATTTTTGGAGAGAACAGAAACGAACAGGAGTTATGGGCAGGTATGGTGATAAGGTGACATCAACTTGCCTAAGCCCAAATTTGCAAGGTTCTTTCATGAAGGCTGTATAACTGCTTTAAAGTTACACGTGAACTTTTGATATTTTGTTCCTTTTTGTGCATCACAGCTGCAGTTCGGGGCCCACTAGTCCACTCTACAACTTGGGTCTATAATTATTTTTGTTAATAAATTCATTTTCAGTTTCATTGTCTTTGTTTTATTGAAATATCAGTGTGTAATTCCTTTTGTACAATTCTCTGCAGGCAGGTCTGCATATGAGTTACGTTCAATAAGGGTTCATGAACTCAGTTCTTGTTAAGTTCAAAATGCTCCAACATGTTTCAAAGCTCGTTTGGTACTTTTAACTCAATTTGTTAATGTTATTCAAGAGTTTCACCAAGGTTTAATACTTGCAAAACAGATGAATAATCATTTAAGGAACTAAATTTATATCATCAAATTCGATTCTACAAAGACATGAAACTAGAATTCTCAGCAGACACTAATTCTGCTGTCAAGGAACACAGGTACTCGGAAGAATAGTAGGATGCATGCCAATTGCCACCTTAAACCTATTATTAGCTCTGTAAGATAGTATCCTACAACAAACAAATTCACCTAATTTATGCTCCTAATAAGTTTCACTTATTGTTCCAGTATGCCAGGGTTGTTTTCCGGAAGACGGTTCTTTGTTTCAAAGTTGGCGACGAGTTGAGGTTTTGGATGAATTACTGGTTGAGTCGCCTGCTGATGGATTCAATGCTGAACCAGTTGCAAGAGAGCCATTTCCGGTTTCTTCTTGAGAAACTACAGGAATCTTAACAGCTGCTCTTTCCATCTCCTTCTCAAGTTCCTCTTCATGACGCAGGGCGTTGAACTGGGTATTAAGAGACCTGGCTGCACCAAGCCATGAAAGCACAATGAACAACAGTACTCCTGCAAGGTAAGGAGTTGAATTTGCAAGTGATCCAAAAGTTAGGATCATAAACTGTTGGATCAGAGCTCCTCCTGACTTCCCCAATGGGTTGCAGACAACATCAATAGCTGCCTTCCCCTTAACCTACAACCATGGATTTCAAAAATAGAGTGAGCAATCAACGCTAACATCAAAACTGGAAGATAAAAAAAGATTTGCATTTTGAATGTAACTAGTTGTCTATAAACTATATAATCTTTCTTTTTATTACATAAGATCCAAACCTTAGTGTCTTCATCCAATGGTATGTATGCCATTTCTTTGCAAGGGTCGAACAAGCTGTACTTGGCACTCTTGCTGAAAATGTTTTGCAAAGCACCCACATATACAGCAGCAAGAAGGGGAGTCAACCCGAACTTCATAAGAGCCGGTGCAAAAGGATCTCCAAATAAGATCAGAGAGAAGAAACCAACTCCAGTTAGAAGGAGGACCGTCGGTGTAATCGCAGCTGCAACTCCCCATCCATATTTGCCGAATATGTACTGACTTAGAAGCATCATTGTGAAAGTTGCTACTCCAGTGGCAGTTGAGAAATCACCCATAAAGGAAGAGTACTCATTCGGGCTAGGGAACTGCAACAAGACGATGAAAATTAAAGTTGCTCAAGGAGGAAAATAATGAAAGCCAGAAGTTACATCAAGTTTACCTGTGCTTTGAGCTTTGATTTCCAGGTGACCTCAACAAGGTTGATGCTAATGCCATATGCAACCACCAAAGTGGCAAGGTCCCTGATGTATTTCGAAGACACCAGGAATTTTAAGCTTTCCATTGTGCCCATCTTCGGCTTTTCCTGTGGATAAATTTTTTTAGAGGGGTTATCATAAACTAATATCAAACTAAAAACGTTATTAAAAAGATGTGGTTAAATTTCATCAGCAAACAACATAAATAACATTTGAGGAGAATTACCTTCTTCTTCTTGCTGCGAGTCGGTAAAGGAACAGATCTGTTAACCCACCAATAAAGGCAGCAGATAGCAAGCCCCATCCCCACCACAATGCTCATCATTCCTTTGAGGGAGATGGCCCAGCCATCAACTCCAGGACCCAGATTTTTCCTTAAATTAGAAAAATACTTAACTGTTCGACCCGAAAAAATAAGAGCAACATTAGCCCCAAGTCCAAACAGAGGATAGAATTTTTTAGCTTCTTCTACAGTAGTTATCTGCACAAAACATGTACGAATATTTCAGTTGGAGCCTTCAACAACTGATATTCAATTCCCACCATAGATAAGATGGTTCAAATAAAAAGTTACTTTTTCACAACAGTACATAAGTTGGTTGAATTCATAGTGATCATACAAAAATATTCAAGTTCTAAAATATCAAGATTTAGCCTTGTCCATGCAAACAGTTTGAATGTTTTCAGTATCAACTTTTTTGTGGCCAAAATTTAAGCATGAAAGTTCTTAACAAGAAGGATAAAATAAAAAAAAACATAAACATGGTACAGATGAAGGAAATCATCCGAAACATGCAAAGTGACTTTCATTGAACTAGGATTACTATGCACATAGTTAGGAGGCAATTACAAGTTCCAAAGCACAACGATCATGCATATGTGTAAGAAAAAGATTTAGCATTCAGTACGAATCACAGTTATTGATGATACAGATTTCGGAGTTGGGCGACAGTATAAGTATGACCATAGACCAGTTACAAAACTAAAAAAGTATGGCAGATGTCCAAAAATGCTAAAACAGAAGATAACCGATCATTAGATGGTCAATTATAACTGATTAAAGACAGCAGCATTGACAGATGATTAATAAAAACAATGTAGCATTGAATATCTGATGACACAATTCATAAGGCTCCTCTCTGTTGAATGCTACCACACATAGTAAATCGTGTAAGAGTAGATATGGGACTAACTTTGTACCGACAGAAACCATTGGAAACTATGAATTATTTTGATATACAATTTTCAGAATATAAAAGCAACTCTCAGCTATTTCAAAGTGGTCTTTATATGAAAACAGACCCTTAAATTCAATTTTCAGAACATCAGGCCTTTCAAAAGAAAATAACTATCCATATCAAACTAAGGCAAAAATAAGATTAACCACATAATGGCTTCTTGACAAAAAAGAGAATGGAACTCCAATCCAATGAATAAGATTGATACTATTGGAAAGTCAGTGAACTTCAAATTTTAAGCAGTTAGTCAGAACGAACACACAAGTCGTTGATCGGGAAGTCTATGGTTAACTGTAATGAATGTATAAGATACCACATAAGGATACAAAATCTGATCAGACACAAGCTATAAAACCATCAAGAAATTCAATTAAGGGATCAAACTTTATATATCATTGAAAAGGAAGAATTACCTGATTTGCAAATCCCCAAAATAGCACTGAGATCACCACACTTCCCCACAATTCAGCCATGACATAGAACAAACAGAAAGACCAGATTCTCATTATAGCTAGTGGACCAAGAAATCTTGGTCCTAGCATGTTGAGAAGCTTATCAGCAAATGCTTGAGGGTGAATATATTGACTAAGAGGATACAAAACAAACCCAAAAGCCCCGAAGAAGGCAATAAATGGAACGATCACGGTGTAGAAAAGGGTCTGCTTTGGTAATACATCAGCCAACTTTGTGTATAACAACATGAATCCGATGGCCATAGGCAAATTGACCCAGGTTTTCAAAAAAGGTATAATCTCTGCGCTGCTACCTTTAGCAGTCACAACCAGAACATCCTTTGTGTCTCTAAGGATTGTGTAATTGAAAAGAATACAGAAGAACATTAACCCCAAAGGAATTATCTTTTTCAAGGTGGTCAGCTCAATACCCAAAAACTTTGGTGCATTAGATGTTTCTTCACCAAATAAAGGTTGCCCATCAGCTGGAGCAGCAGCCTCTGCCCTGCAAATATGCAAGTTCTTATCTTTTGGGAATAGCCCGCTTGGTTTTGACACAAAGCTTGGAACTTTATGGAAACTAGTTGAAGACAAGGAAAACCCAGGAAGGGTTTTGGGATTTGTAGCAAAAAGTCTCTGCTTTAAGCCAGTTGATACACAAAAGGTTCTGGTTTTGGGGTTTGTTGGTAGAGAGAGAAGGCCTCTGGTTTGAAGCACAGCCTCCATATCTCTCCACTTAATCTCTTCTCAGGTCCCTTGAAGAAAACGCTGTTATCTTTATAGTTCTCAAAGAGAAAGCATTAGAGAGAGAGGCGCAGAGAAAGATAGAGAGATAAGGTGGCTACAAGGCAAGGCAACAACTTTCAGGGAGAGATGACGTAAAAAGCCTTTTTTTATGCAACAAACAAAAAATGGAAAACAAAAGGCCAAGACCCTTGATGATTATATAGTCTCGTTTAACAAAAAAGGGAAAAAAATTGAAATTTTTGGCAGCTTCCATCTGTGATAGAAAAAGGCCACAAAACTGTAGTGATCAGTTCATACGAAGCCAAAACTATGGTTCAGAAGAAAAGCTGGTGACGGATTTCACGGTCAAGGAAGAAAGTATATAAAGAGGGAATGATTCTTCACAAACAGCAATCCATGTGGAGAAGATCTTTGTGTAGGGTTCACACTATGTGACTAGGATTTGCCCTTTTGAGTTTGAGAGATATTTTGTGCACTTTTTTGTTTTGTCAAATGAAATACCCCAAGATTTATTCTAATTCGAATTAATTAAAATAAAGTTTTTAAAATCTTAAATTAAATTGATATTATAAATCGGACCTTTCAATTTTTTTAGTAAAATCCAACTTTTGAAAAGCCTTAATTAAAAAAAATCACTCTTAAGATTTTACTTTTACATGAGCATATGATGCAGTATTGATTTAACAAACTATTCTTGCTAGCGATACGGATTTGGTATCAGATTGAGTTCTAGTATGAAATTAATTAATATTGATTAATATTGAGTATCGTTTCAGATAATTTTTTAAATTTATAAAATAGTCATGAATTTTTTTTAAATTACAAAATAGTCCATTGTCATATTATACAGTTGTACTGTATATTTTTAACCTGTCTCTAAAAATTATAATAATAGATAATAATCAAAATTTTAATTTAATTTATAAAATTAATTTAATAATTAGTAATAAATATAATTAAATTTCAAATATATAAATTTCAAATAAATTTTGATTTAATAATTAAAAATATATAATAAATAATAATTTTTAAATTATTTATTTTAAAAATAAAATATTTTTATTAACACTTTATCAATAAATATTATACAAAATATAAAAATAAATTTAAATAAAAATAATTTATTTTAAGTTTTATTTTATCTATAATAATTATTATTAATAAAAATATTTATTATTATTTTAAAAACAAAATTTAAAATTTAAAATAATTATAAAAATTGAAGTAAATAAAATAATTAATTAAAAAATTTTGAAAAAAAAAGAAGTCGAAAGAAGGAAGGAGATTTTAAAAATTTTTGAAAATTTTGTAGAAAAGTTTCATTATTTTTTAAAATTTTTCAGTACGTGTAAATATTTTGAACACCAATTGGTAGCAATCAATATCATCTGGTATTTAAATTCGGTATTAGTAATTTTTATTTTGTAATTATTTTGGTCTGGTATCAACCGAAACGACTCGTATTCACATGCATGCATGATCTCTTACCTGTTTTTAATTATCAATATTTATATTGTAAGAAGTAGAAAAGATAGGGAGAGTTTTAGAATTTAAATCTTCTATCTAATATTAATCTGTCTTATTTTATCTCATGAAATCTTAATTATTTATTTTATGGGACACACAGGTTTCATATAG
>JANVCL010000005.1:2357144-2387089 GCA_026546855.1 Erythroxylum incrassatum | reverse complement strand
TTGCATGCAATAGTACAATAACAATAATAACCCAATAAAAATCTCAGTAATATGAGAATCTGAAAAGATCTAATATTACACGGTCTTATTCTTAACAAATGGAAAGGTTGTTTTATAAAATTGATTGTAATTATATTAGTACTTAAATCTTAAATTTATAATTAGTCTCTTGGATATAATAAACTAAACTCAATTGGCTTAAGATTATTATAAAAAACTATTTATTTAAAGGAAAATAGTTGAATATTTCTTATTTTGTGTACAATTTATAATTTTTTTTTAAATTAAAAATATTAGAAAACAAAATAAAAGGATATACAAAGTACAAACTTCAAATAAAATATCTATTTTTGACACCTATAATTTGTATTTCCTCTTGACTATATTTATCCTAAATAAAGTAAACATAATCACATACAAAAAAACCAGTAAAGTCAATAATTAAATTTAAAAATATAATATGGAATAAAATTTATTATTGAAAAATATAATAAATGGGTTATGAATGTGTAATAAAAAAATTATTATTTTATAATTGCGAATTAAAAAAGGGCGGGTTGTGATGATTTTGATATTTTCTTCTATTTAGGGATTACAAATATAAAAATTATAAATATAAACCGAAATTAAAACATTATAATTAATTATATATTTAAAGGGATTGTTTTGTTTTGTTTTATTTGCTGAATATTATAAAAATTGAAAACCAGAGACATTCAAGGAAAAGAAAGGAAGAAGAAGAAGAACAGAAAAGGAAAGAGACAGAAAACCAGAAAAAAGAAAAAAATGATTTAAAAATTCCCTTTTACTTTTGTTTTGTTTTTGAAAAAAAGTTCAATTCTTTTTCTTTTCTCCTCTCTTTCCCTCCCTCTTCTCTTTGTTCTGCTCCAGATTTGAAACCCTAGCGAGAAATCGGGGATTTTTATTGGCCATTTCATGGATCGTCGCCGTTGAATTTCACCGCCGGCTAGTCTGGCAGATTAGTAAATGGCCGACGAACAACCACCATGAGACCGATTTCGAAGCTTGAATCGATCTTCGGCCTCGGCTAGGGTTTCAATTGCAAGGATTTTGGTTTAGAAGTGATTGGTTTTTGGAGTTGTTGTTAACCATGGCGCCGGCGGGGAGGGGAGGAGTTGCGGCGGCCGCGTTGGTGGTGGAGAAGGCGAGAAGGGGTGTGCGGATTGTGATATTCATGCTGGCAATGGTGGCGTCGCTCCTGGTGTCGTCGATGCCGGTGTTTGTGGCGATTGGGGACGTGTTAGTGCCGTTGATGTTGTTGTCGAATTTTACGTGCTTGAGGTGTTATGGATTTAAGGAGCATTTGCGTAGATACGCTTTTAAGAGCTCTTTGATCGATGTTCCTCTTGTTTCTGTTATTAGGTCTTTTTTCATTATCTGTACGTCTCTCGCTTTTCATTTCCTCATTGGCTTTTGTGTATCTTTACTATGATCTTTTAATATTCGATTGAAGGATGAGGTTTTCTTCTTCAATCATTCTCTAATAATTGTTTTTCTTTACTGTTTTCACCTCCAAGACGGGTTTTTTGATATTTTGCATTTTCAGAAAATGAAAAAGTTGAATGCTTTGTTATCCAACACAAACTGCCCCTTTTTCTCATACCCTTTTTAGGTGCCACCTGAAGCACACAATTGAATGGCAGTTTTATAAAAATGATCTGAAGTTTTCGTGCACGACCATCTGATTCTATGTTCCTTCTTTTGTTAAAATTTTTACAGGTGTTTATTCAATGTGTGATGCCCCGGCTCTTTCCCATGGTCCTTATTTGGGAACTGTAACATTATGTTCTATTACTTCGATTGTTGTTTTATCAGTAAAGGCATGCGTTTTCACTGTGAATTCTCAATTTGAGGCTGAAGCTTCGACTTCCCTCGCAAGGAAAAAGCTCCACTTGAAGAAGTCATGGGGAATGCCTATTTTGTTCTTCTCTTCTGTAGTTTTTGCCCTTGGTCACACTGTTGTTGCATATAGAACGAGTTGCAGAAGCCGCAGGAAGCTAATGTTCCACAGAGTTGACCCGGAAGCTGTAAGCTTTGTGTACCATTATTAATTTGTTCCTGTTGTACATTTATTTCTTCCGACCTATGATCCCCTCTTAGTAGATGAGGTTTTTGCATAAATTTTAGAAGTCACCTCACGCTGTCTCACAGGTAACATGCATACAGGAGTATTTCTTTCAGGATCAAGGTTCATCTTCAGTTGCTCAGAATTGAGGAAACCTTCTGATTGGTTTCTCTAATTTCGTTACCTTAGTGTTAAATTGTGGAAAGTTTCCCTCCACGTTTTATCTATTGCATTAGTTAATGCATCGTCTATTGAATTTTAAATTTAAATTTCAGGTGCTTGCATGCAAAAATGTTTTCTGTGGATATCAGAAGATTCCACGATCTCCCATTCCTGCCGGAGGAAAGTCTCAAAAAATTGATAATGAAATGAAGCGAAAGCCTTCTGTAGTGGTACTTGATGAAGGGAAAATCCCGGTCAGATTGCTTGCTGATTTCGACAGCTTGTTTGTTACATGCCAAGGCCTTACCATCCACTACAAGCTCAGCTTGCCCAATTATCCACCTGGTTCTTTATCATCCGCCACATTTCTTGAACCTAACTCTGATTGTAGTTCACCAAAGATGACATTGAGTAGGCTAAAGTGTGAAAGACAACCATTGAGTTTGTTATCCAAAACTCAGTATAATTTTCATAGGAGCTATAGCAATCAATTTCACAGCTCACCTTTATATGCTCCGCTGTTGGACGGTTCTCCAACTTCTCCAGTTCTTTCTGAAGATATTCCTGTTATGAACCTAGACGATGCTGTTAAGGAAAATGAAATAAGTAGATTAAACTGTGCAACTGACGAGGTAGACGTGGAAGAAAATGACGATTTTGGTATTGTTTTGGTTCATGGCTTTGGGGGAGGAGTCTTTTCATGGAGGCATGTGATGGGTGTGCTGGCTCGGCAGGTTGGCTGTAAGGTTGCTGCTTTTGATAGGCCAGGATGGGGATTGACTTCTCGGCCACGTAGGAAGGATTGGGAAGATAAAGAATTGCCCAATCCTTACAAACTTGACACCCAGGTGAATTTCATTGTTAATGAAGTTGTAATTGTTGACACTCTTAAGTTCTAAAGGCATCTTCTTTAAACATCTGCTCGAGTACTGTAAAGCGGTCTTGGAACCAAATATGATTAGTTACAATGTTCTATGCAGCAGCATTTTTCTTGTACCAGGTGCACAGTCAACTTTTTAATGTGTCAAGGTTCTAGAAGTTATGATGTGTTATGCAACTTTAAGCTGTATGTCATACTACAGGACTATTTTATTGTTTACTAGATTTGCAAACATGTCGTCTCTGCTTACTTGTTCTCCTTCACTAAATTTCTGTTATCAAGTGTTGTGCTTGCTGTTCAGACACTCGTCATTATTTTGAAGTTTGATCATATTATTCTTCTTTCAGGTTGACCTACTTCTTTCTTTCTGCTCTGAGATGGGGTTCTCTTCAGTGGTGTTGGTTGGTCATGATGATGGAGGCTTGCTTGCTTTAAAGGCTGCACAGAGAGTTCAAGCATCATTGACTTCTTTCAACGTGAGTGCATTTGCGTGTTATTTTACTGCAAAGGAGATATCACCGAAAATCCAAATATGATTATTGCAGCCTTGAATGATGATTTGTTGTTCTATGTTTGGATATTATCCAGGTTGCAATTAAGGGAGTAGTACTAGCAAATGTTAGTTTGTCAAGGGAACTGGTTCCTGCCTTTGCCAGGATACTTTTGCGAACAACACTTGGAAAGAAGCACTTGGTTCGTCCTTTATTACGAACAGAAATCATTCAAGTGGTGAATAGACGAGCATGGTTTGATGATTCCAAGCTAACAACAGAGATCTTAAATCTATACAAGGTATGTTGTATGCACCTGAATATTAGGCTGAATGTTTATGTTCTTTTCATAGCAAACACTTAAGTTACAGTTGCCACTGCAACGATTGCATTCAATTATAGCAGAAGCACTCTGTTCCTTGGCATAATGTCATTATGGGATTTTGAGGTACTTTGTTTGTTGACTTTGTGTCCTCATTCGACGACAGGTCCCGTTGTGTGTTGAAGGCTGGGATGAAGCACTCCATGAAATTGGTAAACTTTCATCTGAGACAATCCTGTCACCACAGGTTTCAGCTTCATTAATGAAGGTAGCAGAAGAAATGCCGGTTTTAGTCATTGCTGGCGCAGAAGACGCTCTTGTCCCTCTTAAATCTTCTCAAGCCATGGCTTCAAAACTTCTAAATTCTGTAAGTATACTCTTCAACATTTTGAACCTCAGTCAAAATGTCGATCAAATGAAATATTAGTAAATTCTGGGATGATTTACAACTGGGTTTTATACTGTTTCATGTCTCCATTCTTTGAACTTGGGAGTCAATGTACAAACTCGAAAGCTCTGTATTTGCTCTGTTTTCTGAAATTAGCTATGAGAACGAATGCTGATGAATGAAACTTAAATTACATTGCACACGACGAACTTAAAAAAGAAAACTTACATTTCAAAAAGCAATAAGCCAATTTATAAGCTAATGTTGCGTTGCTGAATGTTAAACTTGCAGAGACTGGTTGCTATATCTGGATGTGGTCATCTTCCTCACGAGGAGTGTCCGGTGACATTACTCGCTGCCATGTCACCCTTTATAAGCAGATTGTTACCAAAGTCGGATTCACAGAGCCAATAGTATACATTTAACTTTATCAATAGCTTGTACCTGTCATAGGAGACTCCATTTTTCATTTCCTTCTCGTTCTTGCTCTTATTTTTTTTCTCCAGATCATCCTATAAAGTGAACAGATATCCTCTGCTTGCGATACATTTGATGTTCTTTTCCAAGCCTTCCTCACACCATTTCGTAGGAGTAGAGCGCTCTGTCCTGTAATATTTTCTTTCCATCTATAAGTTTTTCCTCTTTCTTTTTTTTTCTTTTTCTGTTTCCAGTTTTCCAGGGCCAGGTCCAAGTCAACAAGTTTGTACGAACAGTTCTTTTATGTTTCCCAATTTCTGGGAAGTGGAAAAAAACATAACATATTTGTAAATGTAAATGTCATGGAATGAATGCAATGGAGCGTGGCATTTGTCAGTAGTCAGTTGAGGTTTTGTCGTCTACATGATTCGTCTACATGATTCAATCAGATATAAATTGTTGCCTATAGTCAAGGTTCTGAAATCCGGATCGGTCATTGAACCGGTAGCCTTACTGGTCACCGGTTCGACCGGTGGTTGTTATGTAATAATTATATTTAATATTTAAAATATTTTAAAAAATAAAATAATAAAAAAATTGTCCCACATGTTAAATTGACCGGTTTTGACCGGTTCAAACTGGATCAATTGACCACTAATTTTGAAGTGTAACCCGGACCGAACTACCGACCGGTCACCGATCGGACCGACCGGTCCGGTCCAGGTTTAAAAACACTACCTATAGTTGAGTTACAAGAGCCGAATAGATTGAGTTTAAAGTATTCTCTTTAAATTAAATTTAAAATTTTATTTTAAAATAAAACTTATTATTCTATCAAATTTTAGAAAAATATAATCTCTCTAAAATAAAAAATCTCAATTATCATCAAATTTAAACATAGATTTTTATACTCAATTTAATTTATTATTATCCCAAAATAAATAGGTGAAGACTTTCCAAAATGCCTTCAAATATAAAGTTTTAAATTTGTGGGCTGGATAGTTAAGGCACGGGAAGTGGAAAGTTGTGTCTTCTCTACTTAAAGATTTAGGCAGTCCAGCGAGGTGATCTAAACCATCGGAGAGCTAGATTAAACTCAACACCAACGAAGTGATTAAGTCAACATCTTCCGGAGCTTTCACGGGAGGCTTATTTCGTGATTGGCACGGGTAGTGGTGTGGTAGATTTTTACATCACCTTGGCAGAGACTCGTCTCTTTTGGTAAAACTTTGGAGAGTATACTTGAGCCTTACCATAGCTTGATCGGGTATCACCATATTATACTTGAAGTGGATTCTTTAGAGGTCATTAATCTTTTATCTTCTTCCTGTACAAAGTTTGACAAAAATAACTTTTTATTGGCATGTACCAATGACTTGCTTCAAAAAAATTAAGAGGTACAATTTCAGCAGAAGAGAACCAATGTATAGATACCCTTGCTACCCTCGCGGGCCTTACCCACCTAGACATCCATATACTGCAAGAACCTCCTCCACCAATTAGACAACTTATTCATCGGGACAAGCAAGGCGTTGTGTATCAAAGGAACATGCGTTAGCCTAGCTATGTTTTTTTTCTTTGATTGTTAATTAAAAAAATTAAATTTAACTATTAATAATATGCATTTAAAAATTTATTTAATATATATAAAAACTTGACGAGAGAGTGTAAGCACGCTCCTACGATCGCGGGTAGAGTGTCTGAATACGCCTAGCTCCTACTACTCTGAAGCTGCACCCATGAAAACTTACTCACGTAAAGAACGATGCAAGTGCCAGACCGTACAGTACGCACCCCACCTGCATAGTACTAATCCCTCCTCTCCAAAAAGCACTTCTTTCTAAAGTTCATGCGTTCTTCCTTCTTCTATATGTAGAGAACTCACAAATTATTTACAGTTACTCTTCTTCTCCTCTCCAGAAATGGTAATGTGAAATTCTACGAGGGCTTCGAATTCTTGGCTAAAGGTGTGATTTTGATTGTCTTTTGGCTCGCTCCATTTACGTTCTCTTTGGTTTGAGAAATCTTTTGACAAAAAGTTCAAGATTGTAACTTGAATGACGACTCATTAGTCTCTTCTCCTCTCTTCTCTATGAGAGAGATGGCGCCGGATTTTAATGAGAACTCATGGCCAAACGCGTAATTTTGATGTTCTTAAAATTTCAAGTGGGTTCTTTTCGGTTTCATAAATCTTTAGACAAGTTCAAGGTAGTAACTTGGTAGCGACTTCTCATGGCTTCAGTGAACCTAACTTCTTTAAGCATTTTATTAGCTTTGCTGACTATGATCGGTTACTCTTATGTAACACTGATCCCGTGAACTTACACCATCTGTTCGTTTTCTGTTGTGTTTCCTTTTTGGAGTCTTGTTATTGTTGTGCATTTCAGGAACTTTAGTTCATCAATTTGGATTTCTTCTTAACAGTAAAATGTAAAATTATTCACTAAATATGTTCATTGAGGTAGTTTCTACGCGGTGATGACCAAAATTTACGTTGGAAAATAGTTTCATGTGTTTTGTGATCACTGCTTGAAGAGCTAATAATCCATGATCTGTCGCGGTTGTGATACGTTCAAGTGGGGCCTTAAGAAGGGTGTTGGAGTGAACAAAGACGTGCAGTTCTACCATTCATTCACGTTGGAAGGTGTTGAGTACTTTCTCTATGATTGTGTGTATTTGTTAAATCAGCCAGAGAACTACATTGGTAAACTTGTAAAGATGTACGAGACTCCAACTGGTGAAAAGAAGGTCAAAGTGGTATGGTATTTTCGTCCTATGGAAATTCGAGAATTTTTGGGGGCTTATGAACCACGATGGAACGAGCTGTTTTTGGCCACTGGTGAGGGTGATGGAGTTACCAATATCAACCTTGTGGTAATTTGCTACTTATTCATAGTTATGTTGAACTTTTGTCTTTCTCCTAATTGGCTATTCATGATCTTACTTGACCATGGTTTTATTTTATTTCAGTTGGATGGTTCAAACATTTTACAAATTCCTCACCCCATGCATCTCTAGGTTGTGGATTTTGCCACATAGGGAGGTACTCCAACCTCCTTGATCATCATGGTAAACCCATGATGTCTTGAGTACTGGTTACTTCAGTGTACCAGAGTAAACTGGAATGTAGTAAAAATTTAGTCTTTGTATTCTTGGCAATCGCCTCAATGGCTTCTCCTAAGTTCGTACAACAAATCATGATTCAGTTTTATACTGCAAGGGTCTTAGGTTCACAAGTATGCTGGTTGCGCCAAACTTGTTAGGTAATTTGAATTAAATGAGATATTAAAGAAATGTGCAAGAAGAATGATGGTGGTGGAAGTTTGCAAGTGTAACTTTGTAGTTTATGAAATAATACATATTCAAGATTGCTACAGCTTCTATATAAAGGACAACACTATACAATGGTTGCTTGACTGAAAGTAGCAAGCGATTTTCTTTTGCCATTTTCTTGTTGTAAATTCTCGTGTAGTTTTTGATATCCTCACTCAAGCCCTTATTCTTTCTTTTGAATTATTGGAGCGATTAGGATGGTAAACCTCATTGACAATTAGAATCATGCAATTTGACTTTAATGTTTTTGGGGTAGCCTATCTCATGTTGGTCAGTTGATGTTGTAAATGCTCTATAGAGTGCCAAAATGTAGAGAATTATCGTGGATTAGTTCCCAAAACCAATGTTCAATCTTACAAACGTAATTTCTCATCTGTTTCAGGATGCAATTGTTCAGAAATGTAGTGTTATATGCACATCAAATGACAAGAGAAATCCTCAGCCATCTGAAGAAGAATTGAGAATGGCCCACTACATCTTCTCCTGTACTTTTGATGTTGAAAAGATGACAATATCAAAGAACTTTACAGATCAAATAGCTGGAATTAGAGGTTGGTCTAGTATA
This sequence comes from Erythroxylum incrassatum, assembly GCA_026546855.1. Classification (NCBI taxonomy): domain Eukaryota; kingdom Viridiplantae; phylum Streptophyta; class Magnoliopsida; order Malpighiales; family Erythroxylaceae; genus Erythroxylum; species Erythroxylum incrassatum. The sequence goes on along the minus strand of JANVCL010000005.1, from coordinate 2,378,445 downwards.
AGCTTTTCTTTCAAAGCTTTTCTTTCTGCTTGGTGCTGTGACAGAACAATATGGGTTTTGTTTAGTATGCTTATACATTTGCCTCTTGATTGCTAAAGGTCCTTATCAACATCTTGAATAATTTTCTTAAAAAATATTTTCATCTACCTGTTATCAAGTCATTTGTTTTGGATTCCATTGTATATAATTGCTGAGGGTAAGATAGTTATGTGCTTGCATTTCTACATTAACTAGAATCCAACTGTCAGTTGTATGCATTTCTGATGAGGTAAAATGTCCCAACTGAAAATATGAAAGTACTAGTTTAATAATGTTTCAAGCATCGACATTCCGTCTATGCTCATTGAGAAATGAAGAGTACATATAGTTTCTTGTGTCTCAAAATTACTTTGCAACTGTAAGACCTGCATTAGTATACAACTATTGCACTTTACTTTGTCTACTAAGATTATTGATGCATCCAAGATTTCATGGTTTGTGAAGTAGAACAAATGGCTCAAAATAACAACCTAGCACTCCTCAACCTAATGATGAATACCTATCTCTTCAAGTTAGGACTGTATGCTTGAAAGAGATAGAAGCAGCATTCCTTAGATAGGTAATCAGTTAGAGCTTCAAACCAAGAAGAATTAGGGGCTTCCATGATCTATTCATGAATATGTAATTACTCATTCCATAGCTGTATTAAAAACTGGAATAATTATTCATGACCTTTGTTGCATGCTTAATGATTGTTTTTATACAGGTGAATTCTAATGGCATCTTTATTTATTGTCTTTGCAAATGAATAATCGATTGCATATGTAGTCGAATGTTATTTTAACAAAACAAAGGATCAAAGGCCTAGACGTTCTCAAACCATTAAACAACATATAAAGGAGTCCATTAGAAAACCTGAATTGTCCAGCAAAGTGGATGGACAGGCAGTAAAAGGCAGCAAGTTCAACAGAAACATTCAAGTTGTTAAGTGTGAAGGAAGCAAGTTCTGCAGTAGCATCCAAGTTGCTAAAGGTGATTGCTTGTAGGCTTTTCACTTTTACTTCCCATAAAATAAAACCATTAGGTCAAACTTGCTTCTTCTAGTGCTTGCAGAATCTAAGAAGGCTATAGCTGGTACCAATCAGCAAGGATTCATTTCTAATGGAAATACAAGACTAAACCCCAAAACTGGCAATGATACGAATGCACAGTTTGATCATCAAGCTAAAAAAGCACGCGTTTCATGTGATTACTTGTCTCAGAATGCATCAAATCTTCAGTCTCATTTGAAGAAAAAGGTTCTTTGTCATAACAAGGAAGATAAGATTACTGGCGAAGTAAGCCATCAGCTTGAACAGCAAAAGGATGTTAGAACTGTCAGTAAGACTACAGAGGTTCAGAGAAGACCAGATGCGGTAAGTTCAAAAGGGCTTTCCTCATTTCGTTATCATCATCTCAGAGAGATTACTTTTGTCAATGAGGCTCTTATGAATAAATTTGTTTCCCTTCCTAAAGTGCACATTTCTTGTTTTTACATTGTGTTCCTTTGCAGAATGCATACATTTATATTTATTCTTTTCTGTGCAGGATAAAAGAAGATGGTTCAAGTGGCTAGTGAGTTATCATTTGCTTATTGTCATCTCTGTTTCCTTATCATTGTTATCTGGTGAAACTAAAACAATTCTGTTCTTATTGAAAATTTCCTTAATGATTTGGACTGCTAAATATTGTCTGAAGGGAATTGGTTGAAGTTTAGTGTTTTGGAGTAAATATACCATCTCATAATTGACGTGAGCTTCTCAAGTAGCTTTGAACTTCCTATCAATTGAGACCTTCAATTAAAGATTTTATGCTGCAACATGGGATATTACTGGTCTCTTAACATGAAGCAATCACATTGATATAGGATTAAGAAGTGAGCTTCTACCAGCCAATTGATCATCAGAACATTATGATTAAGATGTATTGATCTCCTAGCATTCTTAAAACCTTATGTTTACGGCCCATATGGGTTTCCTTCACTCATATTTTGTTGCCTCTTTTCATTTTTCTTTTTGACTGGCTTAATGTTGAGAACCAGCTGAAGTATTGTTATGCATTTAGAAGGCTGTACAACTTGTAGATACATGGAAACATTGTGTCTATATTTAAAAAATTTGGTGTCATAGTCTTATTGCGATTTTGGGCATGTTTTCTGAAGCCATAATCTCATATAAACATTCTGTTGATTAAACTTCTTGTTCCAGCTTCTTTTCAAGTGCTAACTTTATCATGGTTTTATAACTTTACAATGATGAATGAAAGCGGTGAAACTTGGAAATGGAAAGTATGAAACCAAGATTCGGCTACTCTTGTCCTCAATACATTGAGGCCCCATGACCGTAGGGGGAATCAACAGTTGCTTTCTTATCTAGTCTATAGATAAATGCTTACAGTGGAGAGCTTGAGCATTATGGCTTTTACCCTGCAAAAGATTGGAGCTTATATCTCCAGTGAAATTAATATCATCTTTGGGCCGCATCTCTCTCTCTCTCTCTCTCTCTCTCTCTTTCTGAAGTTTGTTTATCCTTACTTTGACTTCTCTCAACTGTAGCCTTGGGAAGAAATTATACAAGCTAATAAAGAAGAGCGCCTGATCTTGCTAGAAAATTTGGATCCATCCTTCACATCATCAGAAGTAGAGGTATATTTTCATGTTGATAACTCTTAGGGGATCTGTTTTTGAAACACAATTTATTTGCTATAACTATTTGTCAGTTGCCCTGTGCATTTAGTTCTTGATTATGTGGATTCTGAAATCTTGAGTTGCAAAGTTGAATCTACTAGTTGAAATAGATACAAGTTATCTATCAAATATGTATAAGCTAACTCTGAGCTTGAAGTGATTTTTGGTGATATGGGAAGGGATAGTTCTCTCCCTTGAATCTTGGAAGCAGGTTTGCATTAATACTGACAATATGTTGGCTAGACGAGGTCAGCCAGAAACTATGCTACATACGTCTTAATTCCTTCCACTTTCTTACTTCCATTAGGATCTGGTTTGGCATGCACTTAATGCAAAGAGTAAGGCAAGGATGATAGAACAGAGTACTTTCTCCAGCCCACAATATGGTAAAGCATATTAATGAATGATTAAATGCATCATTGGCTAAATTTCGGATTCATATGCTGTAAATTAAAATGAGTGTAATTAACAGGGTTGTTTTATGTCATCAGGTAAAGCTTTGGTTGCATTCAGCGTAAAAGATGCAGCTGACTCCGCAATAAGTGAGTTACAGTGCAGATGCCTAATGCTAGCAGATGGAAGGTGACTACTTCACTGTCTTTTCTTTCCACATAGTGATCCATGCTCCAATAAGTTGAAACAACGTATGCTTTTTCAGTTCAGTCTTAATAAAGCAAGTGGGTAGGAATACAAGTGCAGTTACAATGTCAGGGCAAATTTTAGTTGTACAGTTATCAAAATATTTTGGTTGGATACCTTTTTCCTTTTGATGTTTTGCCATAAAATACCTCATAAATTTGCATCTGTTCACTGTATTAAGGTCCTCCTTGTATTAAGCCTTGTAATACTGAATCAAGCCATGTTGGAACAATCAAATTTCTCTGGTCTGTAGGGAGCTTCCTCTGTTGAATCTGAAATTGGATTCTTTACAGCTTCTTTCTCTCTTTTTTTGTTTTTGTTTTTGTGAAAGGAGGTAATACGTTAAGAACCTGTAGAGAAAACCATTTTTTCTCAGAAAACTAACTCGACCAAGTCATGGAGCATAACAAGAGCAGGAGAGGTGTAGGGAAAGCAGCTTCCTGAAAGATGTGTATTCTTTACAGTGGAACACCATATTTGATTACAAAAGTCAATCAAAATCAGTTAGATCAATGATGACCAGAACCTAAAGTCAGCTCTGTAAAACCTAAAAATTAAAATCACTGTTGAAGATGCTTGCCATGATTTTTCCAGTTTCCTTCACTTACATCATCTTTTAATGGCTTTCCTCCGTTAAGGGTATCAATTCTCTGATAGAAGATAACAATCCTTGTTACTTTTCTTGCAGGTGTATAGTTGGTAAGAGGGCAAGTCTAAGAAATCCAGGAAAAACTGCTACTTTCAATGGTCATCTGGTTTTGAACAACAAGCATAGAAGAATATCTGAAGACATGGTAGTCAATAACACTTATCTTCATGTTCATAATTTTGTTGAATAATTTTACTGCCTAGTGTCCCTAGAGCCTCTCGACTGAAAAGAAGACTGATTTCCATTTCTCGTTTTTTCTCTCAGAGAAAAGCAGTATCGACTTCACATTTTTCCCAGGCCAATAATCTTGAATTTGAGCTGGCAATTGAGTGGCGTCTTCTACAAGAGAAGTCCAACATGTGGTGGAAGGAATTGCACAAGGTTCTGTCAGTACACCTTGTCCTTATGTTCTGTTTGTATGTGTTTGTGTTTGCTTCGATGTTAAGGCTACATTGTTATGTATAAAACATGCTCGATACATACATATTTCCATTACGTGCACTTGCTACCCCTTCATGTCATCCAGATGGACATATAATTTGGACAAAAAAAAAATCGTGAAAGTGTAAGTAAGGGATTACTGAAACTTGTGCGGTTGTGACATGCCATATGCTTTCTGAAACAGTCTCCAGAATGTGGACTCAATGTTCATGGCCACAGTAATGCCAAAGGAGCCTCTAATTAATAGCGTTAGGCAATGTTTGCCTCGAGGTGCTGATCTGAGCAAACATGTGCATTGTATACTTCATGATGGGGAAAAATAGTAGAGTTCAAGCAGAAATCCGAGAGATGCATGTTCCTCTTGCACTTTTTCTGACCATAACTTTGAGAGTCAGTAAGCATTTAACTGTTCGTCTTTAAGAACTTTGCTTTGCTTTCCTATAATTATGTCTTATGCAGCGACAATTAAAAGAAATAAACGATGTTAGGAGGCAGCTGAAGTCAAGTTTTTTCACTTGAAAATGAGATGCTGGTAATCATAACAAATACTATATTTTTTCTTCTGCTTATTTTGCTAGGCAGTTCAATGATCAAGCATATGGCTCATATAACATTTCTGAACTTGCAGGAACTCCTTTTTGACATCAAGTTTTATACACAGGGGTACACTACTGTAACTATTTTGCTTTTGTTTTCTAAATCGGAAGTCTCAAGATGTTCCCTTTACTTGCTTCCTCTACACAAAAGACCTTTGAAGCAAAAGAAACTTCTTTAGATAGTTTCTGTACTGAACTCTTAAACATCCCTTGTCAGCCTTCCACTCACTCTGTTTTCTGGTGTTAATTGAACAGAATGATATGCAAGTCTGTTTTTGGGCTCAGAAAATGGTCCTTAGGATCTCAAAGTTGCTATAACCAAAAACAATGCCTTGTATGAAGCTACATTACCTTGTTACGGTTTCAAATGTTGGGCAAGTTTTTCAACCTAATTCTCGTTTTTATTGCTCTTATGAAAGTTAATGGTACTGGTTGAATACTGATTCCTGCCCTTCTGGGACAGAGTTTCTTCCAATCAACAACCATAAACATCTTTAATGCAAGTCATAGTAGTTAATGAGGATCTCAGGAGACGGAATACATGACTTCACTGCCTGAAAATAGATAGTCAAAAGATGATGGGTTCAAGCATGTCAAGTGCTTTCTCACAAATTTCTCAAAAAGTACAAATACAGCAAACGGAGAAATTGACATCTAAAACACTACTCTTTGGAGGATTTGTTGATAAGCGACTTGTGAATGTGTGGGATAACCCCACCACCTGCAATGGTTCCTTTGATCAGGGTGTCAAGCTCTTCATCCCCTCGAATTGCAAGCTGCAAATGCCTAGGTGTTATACGTTTAACTTTCAAATCCTTGCTTGCATTTCCTGCCAACTCCAACACTTCGGCAGTCAGATACTCAAGGATAGCTGCTGTATAGACAGCGGCTGTTGCCCCAACCCTTCCATTTGCTGAAACCCTGGTTTTCAATAGACGGTGTACACGTCCCACGGGGAACTGCAGGAAAAGTTGATAAAGACATTTATAAATGAACATATAAAGCCGCTGCACTAGAAATGTCAACTGATGCTTTGTGCATTTTCCAGAATTAAAAAAAAAAACCAGAACGCTTCTCCAAATGGATGAAAATATTATGGTATACCATTTAAAAAGTTCATAACGATTGAAGTCGCAGAGTAACTTAAGCCAATAAATACAAGCCCAATCATCATAGCGTTGCAAGCATGAGTTGCTTCAAAATGTAATTACCCCTTAAATACAATAGTACTGTATCTTTCTTCTTGTGTCTCAACTATCAAATGAGCCAATCTACTATTTCTGTTTCACCATTTAAGTGCAAATTTGAGAGTCCTGAATCTTTAACACGAGAAACTATCAATATTTAGAAGGCTATAAAGAGAGGCTACAATTGACATGCTGGATTGCAGCATATTACATAAAAGTTTCTGTAACATATCTATGGATTACATGCTAGAGACATCATTCAACAATGAACTCGTAACACCAAGTCAAACTGGATGACACCAACTAGATGTTCTTATCAGGTGAAGTGAAGTGAAGGCCTGGAGGAATAGAGTTCTATGAATTAAAACTCTCCACCGTATTTTTGCCAACTCACTCTTGCAAAAAATAAGGCCACTAGCACAGTCCACCCATAACCAATAACTTAACATTTGTTTTCTTCTTCCTAAAACTCTTTTTATTTATCTTATTGAATAGAGTCTTCATGATGAAATTGTCAAGTCAGATTGATAGGGGTTTTAGGATCAAGACCAAGATCAATCTTACGACATGGGGGATCATAAAGTTACTTATTTCTCAATTCACCCATAGAGTCGTGATTGTATGATCTTAAGAGCTGGATTCTGACTTTAATGATCATGACCATTATACTGGATGATGAAATAACAGATTCAAACTCCAACAGTTCAGCACATGGCCAAACAAAAACTTTATCTCTCAAATCACAGAAACTATAACTATGAAATGTAAGTATTAAGTCATCAATATGCGTCTGCACTTCTTTTACCCACCAACATGTAATATGAAACCAAAAGGGTATGAAAGCAGGTGTCTCACGCAAGTCCATGCATCCAACATTTGCAAACTAGATACCAGTTAAACGAAACTTGATCCAAATTAAGATTCATATCAAGAAGGAAAAATACTTTGCAGCTCATCCTTTTGGTACCTCCTTTAAGCAAACTATTATAACCAGATTGTTATTTCATTGCTTTCTTCATTATTCCAGCACCTCAACCCCCTCAAAGAACCAAAACAAGAATGAGATAAAAGAAAAACTCAAAGTAGTCAGAAACAACAAGGGAAACACATGAAAACAAACACAAGAATTAAAAAACCCAACTTTACTTCACACAAACACCAAAAGACTTCATATCCCTCATTATACACAACAAAAACAAACAAAAAATCAAACAACAAACTCACAAGCTCAAACAGAACTCTACCAAAATAAGAATTGAATCTAGCCAACAAAAAAGATTCCAACTTTTTCTAAGGGTTCAAGCAGGTACGGAGCTGGTCAGTTTAAACTAACCACCATTGGCAAAAACCGCAAACCTTACATTCGCTTGCAGGGAAATCCCAACGGATTTATCAATCAAAAACCCCAAAAGAAAAAACAAAGAGGGAAGCGAGAGAACCTGGAGACCAGCACGAGAAGAGCGAGAAACGGGCTTCTTCTTGTCCTTGTCCTTTGCGTTAACGGTGGATTTGCCAGTGATCAATCCCTTTGCTCCTTTTCCCGACATTTTCCCGCCAAAATTCAACTGCAACTAGTTCCTAGGGTTTCGATTCCAATCTCACTAGTTACCACAGAAACACACACACAAAAAATACCCAATACGAGAGAGAGTGAGAGAGAGAGAAGAATGGTTTTTCTGATACGACTCGCCAGGGACCTTTTAGTTTGGTTTTGGGTTCGAGAGCAGAAAGATAGACGAAGGGATTCGTGATCTGAAAGTATGGCTGTGGCTTATTGTGTATTTGTTTCTTCAGTCTTTACTAAACTACCCTCGGTGTTTGGTCTTAATTACTACTGATTTAGATTTGTGACATTTGGCTCTTGCAAACACGAGCATCGTTTGTTCTTTCAAAGTCTTGGGTCAAATTCTTCTTGGATTGAACCAAATTCAAGCACGTTAAGAGAGAAGAAAAAGTTGGCTGCAACAGCTTCCCTATAATATGTAGAAAGCTACTAACTTTTTCTGGAAAATTTCATAACGTAACAATAAGAGCATGGAGTTTGGTGTTAGTAATCCCCAAAAATGAAGAAAAATCAAAACTTTTGTGTGGAAAAGCTAACAGCATTCAACTCAAGACTTCTGATTTATCCATATGATAAGCTTGATGGTAGAAGTTTGGAAGAACAAACTACACAAAAGAAACAAAAGTTCCCATTTTATTGGACAGAAGGGCGAATCACTAGAAAATCTAAAATACTTTGACAATCTACGCATGGCCAATATAGGAACACTGAAGAATGTTGCAGCTGCTTAATCCTTCTCTGCAGTTTTTCCATCTTTGCTGATATGAAATCCCTCAATCTTATGGGTAACATCGTCAGCTGAGACCTTCAATTTCCCAGTTGGTCCATTTCCAGACACTGAATCATTCTCATTGTGATTTGCAGGACCTGTTTGCCATATTCTGATGGTTCCATCTTCAGATCCTGAAGCATAGGATTCCCCTCCAGGTGAGAATCGCACGCAATGAACAGGACCATGATGACCCTTGTTGCAACCTTCACAATAGAGCAATTTGAGGTCACTGAATATACTAAGCAGATACGATTTCACATTAATTTCTTGTTGAGAAAAATAAAAGCTGCTCTGAGAACCATTACAAAAGATTTTGGTTATGTAGTTAGGTCTTCATTTATGATTATGTATGTACTGGTAGTTCAGAAGCACATACCAATCTCTTCCCCTGTGTGGAAATCGAATACATGGATCCACATATCTTCTCCTCCAGCAACAAACTTGTTGCCAAATTTCGGTTCTAGGGAAGCAGACTCCACATTGCACGGCATGTTATAGCTCTTCACCAACCCAAAGCTATGTAACGAGTAAGAGATTGTCAGTCCACCCCAATATTACCAGAAGGATAAGGAAACAACCTGAATCTCATTTTTTGGATATTTATATGAGAAATGAAATCAAATACAAACAATTGCTATAAATCGGTTTCAAATTAAGGATACGTACTGATTTGCATCCCAAAACTTGACCGTAGACCCATCAGCAGTTGTTATATAGCGACCATCCTGACTCACCTCCGCACTGGTTACAGATGACTTTGTATCTAGTGTTTGAACAATTTTACCACTTCTGATGTCCCATAACCTAAGAAGTCATGAATAAAAGGCTTTTTATATTTAAATTTCAGCACCTAAGAATGAAAGAAAGAAATGTTAACGAATCAAGTAATCTAGGTCAATACAAATAAAGTAAAAGGTGAATAGACACCACCTATTGCTACAATCTGCAATAAGGATACAAATATAGGCTAAGTAGGAATTAGAAAGCACGTTACGTAGTAGGGGTTAATGTATTTTTCCAAAGAAACTATATTGCAAAATCTGAAAATGTCAGTGATAAATGATTTAAGATACAGAAGGGATTCTGGTTAAGAAATGAGTGTGTTATGATAGAAGTTCTGCATTAGCTGGGTCCTTAAGAACACAAAGATATGGAAATCCATATGCAATTTACAGAACATTAGCAACCTCTAAATTGACAAATTAACCAAATTTGAGTGCTTATCTTCATATCTTTCTCCTTACTGTTAAATAGATCTAACAATACAATTCCAGATAGAGCTAAATGGTGAACCTGCAGACGAGAGAAGAAAGTTACACAAAGGAAAGGTCTCCTTACAGAAAGTTATTCTCTTACCATATACTTTACAGTGCTGTAGCAAAATGATCATGCAACATATCGTCGACCCTATCCATATTCAGACTTAGTTGCCGATAAAAATACACACACACAGACAAGCACCTTAAACATATGGATTATGAAGATGTCAATTATCCATCAAGAAAATGTATCAGTATTCTTAATAATTGGATGTTCTAGAAATAATCAGCAAAAAAACCTGGTTAAATGATGAGCAAGATGTCTGTATCTGCTAACTTAATATGAACACATTATAGGTCCAAAAACTTAATATTTCCATTACACTTCATACCTCACACCACCAATATCAGTACAAGAACTTAAGATGGTTTGGTCGCTGTGAAGCCAAGCAACAGTCCTAATTGATCCTGGTGAATTGTCAACTTCTCTTGGGGGTGCATCTGGACGATTCAAGTCAAATATACGGAGAATTTTCTCAACTCCACCAGTAAGTAGAAGATGAGTATCCTGCAGAAGGAACAACTTAGACACTGGATACAAGGCCAGCATGAGACTATGATAACATAAATCCAAAGTTTGAATTAAGGATTTAACGGTGCTTCTGTTCTTTCAGATTAGGATTTCATGTATCATCTATATGAGGTAGTGAAACATTGAGGAGGATTAAACAATAATAACTAACAGTTCTTATCGATATAACAGAATCATCACTTCATTTTCCTTCTGAACCACGATACTAAACTATTAGGCATATAACAAAATAGCTCCAGCACCCATTTTGTTCCCCATGTTTTCCTTGTTCTTGGAAAAATAAAGCATAAGACATAAAAGAGAACAATATTGAACCTTACCTCTGAAAAAGCACATGCTCTAACAATATGCTTATGCTCAAAAGAGTGCAACACATCCCCGGTCAACGCATCCCACAATTTCCTGCAAGTAGTGGCATGATAAAATTGTACAGCTCCATGAACATTAATGCCTTCTTTATATCAGATAATATCTTTACAATTTGCACAAATTGTGTATACATGTGCATCTTAGAGATAAAAAGAGGAAAGAAGGTGGTGAAGAGATCAAGTATGTTCCTGATATAAATTAAACTTGAACAAGCAATAAAATACAAATTATAACAATAAAAGGAAATCTTCATAGTACATACGCGGTAAAATCGGCAGAGGCAGATGCTGCACGTAAGGCATTAGTGTCTAAGCAGCAGCTCCACACTGCACCCTTATGCCCTTCAAATGTTCCAATCCAGTCTCCAGTCTCGCCATTTCTCAACATTGGATTGGAATCTGCACCATCAAAAAGGTGTATCGAGATAAACGGTTAGAGGGTATCATCAAGGAGAGGACAATAATGAATCAGAACTGTTAGGAAGCCTAATATGGAAAATAGCAAGTATCACCAAATGAAACCATGGGAATCACCAAATATTAGTGTCAACCTGTTCCATAAAAAGAGTCCAAGATTCTTTGTTTGCCAACATTAAGCTTCGAGAACTTTTTTTTTTCAATTTTAATCTTTTGGCCATGAAGCTTAAAAATAGAACCCCAAAATTATGTCACTGCTTCCTTAGGGGCCAAACAAACTACCGTAAACAAATTCACAATTAAGAGAAAGGAAAATGGATTATTTAAACCAAGCACAAGTCTAATAAAATTCCACTAACAGATAATGGTAGATGATTCCAACACCAAGTCCATATGGATATCAAAATGTCAGTCATAAAGGGAATAATGCTTATAAATTATAATATTTCCTTTTTCTTCTTCCTTGAAACAAGAGTACAAGGACGACAAGTATGCATATGCAACCAGTCCTTAATATAAACTCCAGGCAGATCAGAGCTAGCACCTCCAATCCAAATGGCCCGATAAAGCCCTTAAATAAAGAATCATAAATATCTACTTAAAGAAGTCAAAATACAGAATCAACCAAAGGATACAACATCCATTAACAAAACAATGACTTTATCCCAAGATATACCAAATTAACCATGATAAATGAGGAGTATCGATATTATCCCCCGAACAACGTGATCATTGTAGGACTTTCAAATGATACCCTATTAAAGAAATATGTATTTGACGCTAAATTCACCAAACGAGAGAGAGCAATTTTATAGAGGTAGTGCAGGAAAACGCATTACCTTTGCTGGCACTGATAAGAAAGAATCCATCAGGAGTGACAGGGCTGTAAAACAAATCGACAACAGGACGAGAATGTCCATGACACACTAAAGGCACTGCCACCTTCTTCTTGTCCATTTCCCCTCTCACGAAACAACAACAACAACAACAACAGATTAAATAGAAAGAAAGCCCCCTCAACAAAAGCAAAAACCCTAGTGGATCAAAACTTGCAAACAAGCAAATTCGCTTCTCTTCTGTGTTTGGTTAACCTCTATAAACAAAACCCATATACAAAAATCCAATCTGAATTAAATCGAGATCAAGTCCTAACAAAGATGGAAACTTTTTTTTCCAGAATCTTCTACAAATACAAATAGAAAACACTCATAACATTTCTTCTTCTTTTACAAACTATGTTGCAATAAATTATCGGCTGAGAGAGCTAAGATGTTTCAGTCTTAAATCTCAACAAGAAGGAAAAAAAAAAGAAGCTGTGAACAGAGATTATAGTTGTCTGTGAGAAAATGGGAATTTATTAGTAGTCGAAAAGGGGGAAATAACAAAAGGGCTAGGGGCTCCTAAGTGCAGGGACGAAGATGGAGTGATGGCCTGCCTTTATAGTTGTTCAATTTAAAGCGTCCTTTACATTTTACATTTCCTTTTTCTTTTTTGGGATTGGTACATCGACAACATCTAATTGAACCCTAAAATTTCTCCAAATGATGTCATAATAGTTCAAATTGTGGAAATCAAGATTATTTAATTTAAATGAAGAAGTTTTTATAATTAGCCTGGAGGATTTTGAGTCTTAGAAAATTGCAAATTCAAGTTCTTTATTCGAATTATTGCGAACATGATTAATATTACTTTTAAGTTATTTCTGAAAATTTATTTGATAATTAAGTCATACTTTTGAAGTTGACTCTTAGAGCTTTCTGTCAATGATCTTTGGTTACTTGTCTATTTGTTTATGTTAATGTTATCAAAAGCACTAGAATGCAGAACAATATGAATCTTCAAGCTTAGCAGTTAAGAAAGTTGCTCCTTTATCAGAAAGAAACAAACAAGTCAGCCATTTGTTTCATGGAAAGGACCTTCCGATGTTACTACAGAAGTTAATGAGAAGAACTTGAGAACGGTAAAGCTTCTTTCTCCATTAGGGTTAGCCTTGTTGGTACTTTCAAAGCATTTGATTCTTAACATGTAGTTGTATGTCCCTGATTCTATGATCCATGGAGATGTTTGTGACAAACTCGAAGCAGAGCGACACGAGTTCTATGGATATCTTTCCATGACATAGACATGACTGTACTGCATTGAGGGTCTGCAAATTTCAGCACATCAGATAATCAGAACAAGTTGAATCTCTACACTAAGTAGTGTTGCTTTAAAGAAATTGTTCATATGCTTCAGCTCATGCGTATCAGCTTGATACAGAGATCTCTGTCACAATATACCACCAGGTTTTTCAAGCTAAAGCTTAATATGTAAACAGAAAATTAAAACAGGAGTGTAGGCTTTTGCTGTAAAAGCATTTGAAGGTTTGCAGTAACTTACGTATCGAGCTTAACTTGCAAGGCCAACAACCAAAATAGAAAGAATTCTGAGACAAATAAGCACCGAAGGGCTCCAAGTTGGCATAACATGAATGCAGCTAAGTTAAAGGACTTCTGTATCGGTCTGTCAAAAGTTACAAAAGGCAAACTGTCTAATTTCCAAACAACTACTACTCTAAGATTGCGAAAGAATTTAAGTGGAAAGTCCTTAATAGTGCTTTTAGATATGTTCTTTGTTGTTCTGTCTCTTCTGTACTCACCATTTCATCTTTAGAGCATTTATGGTCATACACCGGACAATCTGGCATCATGGTATCTGCAAAGACAACGTAACAATCCACATCCGATTACCAAATTCCTCCAACTGAAAGCATTAGCTACATAATAGCAAATTGTATGGAATAGAAATGGACAATACGTATTTTAATTTATTCAGGCAAGTTTGCTACAATCCAAGTAGAGCAAAGACTTACCGGAAGTCCCGTGGTACAACCTTGTCTGGAAAAGTTCAATGAACCCCAAAGCTTCTATCATAACATGGCTAGCCATCAAAAATAGGCTCCGCACAAAATGTTGCTGGTCTAACACAAATGATACATGCAGTGTCCTCTGCCAAAATGCCGATGGAGACAGGAATCAACCTTTCTTTTAGTGCGCTTATTCAAAAGCCATATGGAGTCGGATCCACTACATGGTCGGTGCTGTGAACAATATTTATGAGTGGGAACTTACATTACGCTGGTTTATCACTCACTCCAAACCAGGTAAAGAAATGTGGTTCTTCTCAAAGTTGCATTTATAACTACTGTTTATATGATTTGGAAAGGGAGGAAATGTCGAATTTATCAAAAGGTTGCTGAAGATAAGTATCACTTAGCAGACAAGATCCTGAACTGGATCCAAGAGATTCTTCTGACCAGGGGAGCTGACAATCTGATATCCCCGTCTATGAAAACACAATGGAACCTTTACGGATAGAATTTTAAAGCTCCCCTTGTAATTCTAAGCTAGTCCACTACTATTAGTCTTTGTATTGTCCTTAGCGCTTAGCTAGGCAAACCCTTTGTAACTTGATGATTGGTGTACCCTTGTATTTTTTTTGCAATAGTGTGGCTATTGATAATCAAATTTCTTATTCATTTTTCAAAAAAAGTTAATACTTCTTTTGTCTTTCTAACAACCAGCTTTCTCTGCTACCAAAGAGCAGGCCAGTTCACTGTAACAAGGTCCACTAGCCTATATTAAGATCTTTACCCATTTGACTTGGATACATCATTAAACACTTTAAACAACAGTTGCAGCATGCTAACTTGTTAGTCTATACCCAAGAGAGTAGCTGACTTCACATGCAGCAGATTAAATGTGTGTAGCAAGGGGGTGAGGACATGGAGGATATTCTGGCTGATATACCGCTCATATTCGTTTAAAAACTCGTACCCATTTCCACAATATGTCATATATCTGTTTTGACGGGACAAGTCCCATAAGCAGCCTAAAATAGCACGCAATAAAGAGAGAAGCTAGTTATAATAAAGGGAGAGATTTAGCTTCAAACAGCTGTTCATAAATATAAAAGAGAATGAAAGACTGACAAATAAACACAGCCAACTATAAAAATGATTGACAAGACATTGATTGAATATGATTCCATGATGTCATCTCAAAGAACTGCCTTCCTCAGGACATAAACATACGATCTGAAAATTGTATGATTGTATTCCAGAGTTCTTCATGAACATATTATACGAGTCAATATAAACTTCACCCATTTCATATTTGTTTTTTACCAAATACTTGTTCAAGTATAATGGAGATTACAATGGTCCGTTACTCTAATTCGTGTGAGTTATCTTTTCCTGCAGATTATAGCTACGGCCGTATTAATAAAACAAGCAAGTAGCTAGCTGTGAGAATTTCCTTTATCAGTGAAAGGGAAGTTACAGAAATTACAGAATCAAAGGGGAATTGCTCGTAAGAACTAAAAATATATTTGAAAGCATCCACGTAAGAAAGTGGACTATAAGTGACCTGTTTTCAATATTTTCTTTACCTTTATTTCTCAAGTACCTAGGTTAGATCCATGTTATTACTAATTGAGCAATTCAGTAAATGGGATATTCTCAAACAATACCAAGCAAGAAGTATGATGATTTCAGAAAATACAAAAGTAATAGATGGAAAATTCAAGGGGTTATGAGGCTGAATTTGCTCTTAACCAATTGGTCTCCAACTGAAATCAATCAATCAGATCGCGACCTTTACTGGAATCTGCAGTTATCCTTCATTGTCACTCCATAAAGGATTCCCATTTACTCACACTAAACCTAATGTAGGTAAGTGAACCAACTATTTCAGAATTATAACCAAGCATACATGAAGAAGGAAAGCCAAAAGATCCAAAATTCTACCTAAAAAGGTAATCAATCACTACCCACAAACCAAAATAAATTCCAGAGGCTAGGAAAAAGAAAAGAAACCACATTTACCATATAATTAGGATCATGAAATAATCTTACGCGGCCTTTTGGGTTTTCTCTTCGCATGTAAATCCGGAAGAACGAAAACCTCACGAGTTATCATCTGACTATAATTTTTCAACTTTCTTATGAAATCATGCAGATCATAATTCAGTTACTACAGCCACTTAATAATAAAGCTCAAAACTTCCTGACATTTTCCAAGAAACCAAACTAATAATGAGAGTATCGAAGGCTTACGACGAGAAGGAACATCAAAGTTGAACGAGACAACACATGGGATGAGAGACAAAATGTTTTGAACAGACACACTCAAAATGCAGCTCCACAGCCTCCATTGGCACCTTCCGCGAAAAGGGTTTCCCGGGAAAGAGCCATAAACTATCATCAGATCACGGGTTTCACATCCACAGTTTACATTCCGGCAAAGAAGAGCTCTGTGATTTGATTAAAGTTAAGGAACTTAAATTGTCTCTCTTTTTTTTTTTCAAATAAGGGCTCTAGATTTTATTTGCTGATATCACAGTAAATTAATTTTTTAATCTAATTTTTATTTTTTTATTTAGTTCAATAATTGTTTTGTTAAAAGTTAATAGTTTATTAATTAATAGTCTAATAAACTAATTAATTTTATATAACAGTTTTTTAATTAATTTTTAAAATTTTCAATAAATACAATATTTTTTAATTATTTTTAAAACTCTTTAATTTTATTTAATTTTTAACCAGTTTTATAACTTGCAGTATCAATTTAACATTTTAAACCTTAAACTATTTGGTTTACTGGTTTAGCTTTTGAACCAATTTTGAAAACCTTCACAAGAAATATAAATTACTTCTATATTTAACTTTTTGAGAAAAATAAAATTATTTATTGACATTTATAAATCATTAAATTGAATCAATTTTAGTATAACATAATGCACTTTAAATTCATGAATGAAAATTAAAATTTTAATATTAAATAAACTTAAACATAAATCATATTTAAATTAATTAAATAAAAATTAAACTTGATTTAAATAAATTCAGGGGACGTATTCCTCTGTCCCTAATTACTCTAGCCCTCTGTACCCCTTAAATCTAAGTTATTTATTGTCCCCAATTACTCTGAATAACTTAGATTTAAGGGGTACAGATGGGCCAGAGTAATTAGGGACAGAAGATCTCAAGTTGAATTTAAACCAATTTTAAGTCTAAAGTATCAAGTACAATGTTTTTTAATTTGCACCGTTTTTTTAATATTGACGTTGGATTTAAAAAAAAAAGCTTAAATTGAAGTTTATCTAATGGGCTTGAAATGTAATGGGCTTGACTCAACCCAATGATTAGATGTAGTATTAAGGTGTCTAATTTGAGTTCATTGAGGATTTTAAAAAGGCCTAAATACTAATTATAGGAAATTAAGTCCAACATCTTTTAATTTGATGCAGTGATTAACTGAGTTGAAATTACAAATTGCAAAAAATATTATTATAAAATAATTTAAATAATTTGAGTGGAGCTTGGACCCTTCTTTTATATTTTCTTCTTATATATATAATGCAATCTGCACTTATGGGCTGGGCCAAACACCTGCTATAATGAAAAGCAAATTTGAAAAAGGCCCAACAAATTTGAAAATTTTGCGTCAGTTCAAATAGTTCTTTGCAACTAAGGAACATGAAGTTGGAATTACTAGTAATTGCAATCGAGTTTAATTCAATATATAATTTTTAATTTTAAAAACAAAAAATAATGTTATTTTTATGAACATTTTAAATCTAAATTTAAAGTTCGATCTAAAATTTAAAATTAAAAAAATAAAATTGGGTGTGATGCAGACAAACTTTGCCAAGCCTATTATGGACCACA
The DNA here is from genome assembly GCA_026546855.1 of Erythroxylum incrassatum. Taxonomy (NCBI): domain Eukaryota; kingdom Viridiplantae; phylum Streptophyta; class Magnoliopsida; order Malpighiales; family Erythroxylaceae; genus Erythroxylum; species Erythroxylum incrassatum. The sequence continues at coordinate 2,360,548 of JANVCL010000005.1, read as the reverse complement.
TCCTCAGTTGAATGTTAAGCGTATATATGGTCAAGGCATAACATAATTGGCCAAACTGGTTAGAACACTCTAGTTCTCTAACATCCTCTTTTGTCGTCTCTTATGACTAACTAGAATTGGTTTTTGTATTACAAATCTTCCTGCTTGAATGATTGGTTCATCGTCTCGTCCTCAGTCCAAACGCGTCACCGTTGCTTGAGTCATGCAATCCTAGGATCGAGTTTTTTCAAGACAAAACTAGGTCACGAACAAAGGGGTAGTTCGAATGGTTAAGTTTAGTCCACAGATGGTCTGTTACGAGTGAACATGATCTGTTCTTTTTTTCTATCTTCCGTTATGCGACTTATCTAACCTGACAAGAACATGTTTGAAACCACAAACTTGTTCCTTGTTCTATTCCTGATTTCACGACATTTGGGTTGTGGAAGACAAATGATTTTTCGTCACTCGTGACATCAGCGGTTAACTCTTTTCTGGACCGTTTTTATTTAATTTGTAATGAGTTTTTAAAACTCAAGAATGTGACATAAAAATAGCGTAATTTAAATGTTAAAATTCGATCAAATTTACACAAAATAACATTTCTTTAAAATTATAATTAAATTAAAAATTTAAATTCTGAATTAAAATTAAAATTGTACTTTTTTAATATTCAAGTCAAATTGGGTTAGATTTGATTTAGGAATAACAATCGGCTGATCAATAAGCTAAGATTCAAGTGTTTTTAATAAGCCGGTTCATGAGTTAGGTTCAGACTCAGATTGACCTCAGGCTCAACTATTCTAAACAAGATTAGGTATGCCTGAGTCTGAGCTGAAAAATAATATTTTATACTTTTAATTAAAAAATTATTTTAAAGAAATTAATGGGATATTTTGCTTAAAATAATTGAATCTTAGGTATGTAAAATAAAATGGTAGGCAAGTGTAGAAACTACTTCATTGAGTGACCAAATATATAGGTAAAAGAGCTTGACAACTAGGGTTACAACAACGAGAAAATACAACGATGAACCTCCTCGTTTTTACAATTATCTAATAAGTTGAGGACTTGGTAAAGAATGTGAACATATTAACATATACGTACTTCAACACTCCACCTCAATTTAGAACATGAAGATTGAAAACGCCCAACTTGCCTAGAAGAAAATGGTGTTGATCACATCCCAAAAGCCTTGGTGAGAATGTTTGCAAGTTGCCACTTGCTAGGAATGTGTTGTATATCTATCACTTTCGCTTGAATTTTCTATCACTTTCGCTTGAATTTTCTCACACATAAAGTGACAATTCAATTCAATATGTTTTGTGCATTTATGGAAGACATAATTAGAGGCAATATGAATCGCTGCCTCACTGTCACAATAAAGTTTCATTGAATGCTTTTAACTTATTGAGAGGTTACTTAGAAGACCTTTGAGCCAAACTAGTTCACTTGTAGCGAAAGTCATAGCACGGTATTCTGCTTCATCACAGAAACGAGCAACTGTATGTTGCTACTTTGTCTTCCAAGAAATTGGAGCTTTGCCAAGTTTTGTGATATAGCTTGTAGTAGATCATCGAGTCTTAGGACAACTCGCCCAATCTGAATCACAAAAGCCATAAAGTAGGAGGCCATTGTCGGCCAGGAATAAAACACCTTGACCAGGAGCTTGTTTCAAATAGCAGACTATGCATATAGTTGCCTCAAAATGTAGCTTACTCAGAGTTTGCATAAAGCAGATTTACCACATAGGTAATATTCAACTAATAATAGTAAGATAAAGTAGTTTGCTCACCAGCCTCTCCTATGGATTTAAGTCTTGAAAAGTTGTACTTGTTGTTTACGCCAATTTGTGTTGTTGTTGAATTGGAGAGCGAGCGGGTTTACACCCTATCATTCCTATTTCCTTGAGAATATTCAGAGTATATTTGCGTTGGGATAGAAAAATCTCTCGGAAAGAACGAGTTGCTTCTAAGCCAAGAAAGTATTTGAACTTTCCTAAATCCTTAATGAAAACTTTTTTTTTATTATTTTAGGATTATTCCTAGTGATAATCATATCATTGACATAAACTAAAATAGCAATGAATTAATCAAGTAATTTAAGGGTAAAGAGGGAGTCACACTAATCATATCGTTGACATAAACTAAAATAGCAATGAATGAATCAAGTAATTTTAAGGGTAAAGAGGGAGCTGTGACTGATTAAACCCTGGTTCTGCCGGATTCTGGCTGAACTGTACGTTGCCGTTTGGATCCATGAGTCGGTTGCCTCACGTAAGAGACTTGGTGTGAAGTTCCTGCAAAACAAGGAAGGCACGTCGGGGGTTGTGTCCCGATTAGCCCCTCCGACGCTCAAGTAAGTCTTTTGGTGAAGGTGGGATCGCTGTAAGCAAGGAAAGATTAGGGTTATGATTATGCGTACCTTCATCACAATGAAATCATACCTTATATATGAGATGGATGCTAGGATTAAGTCTTCACATATGCATGAGAGTCTCTCACATGCGGACGGGCTAAGGGGAGCATGGATCGGGCCTGGGTTTGACATAGCTGCTGGGTATGAGACTGATCTTTGAATGATGGACCGATTGACCCATGAGACATTTTGACTGGGCTCGGGCCCTGTACGACCGACCTGACCAGAATCCATATTTTAAATCATGACTGCAGTATAGATATGGTTGACATTTTGTCTTTGAACTTATAAAAATAGAAACTGTTGAGATATGGAGCCTGACAATATATATACGTTCTATTCTCTTAGTGTGCTTACATCGAACACATTCATAGTAAAATAAAACTTTACCCGCCCGTTAACGTAGCCAAAAAAATATTGGTAAATCACATAAATTTGTGTGTTTGTTTTTCTGCATTTGTTCTTTGATTATTGTGATTGATTGTTTATAACATAAACAAGATAAAATTGTATATCAAAATAACTTTTGGCATCACAGGAAGGATCAAAACCACATTCGCGACAATTTATCTGGATAAGTTGAAGTATTGGAAGCAAGTGGAAAAGGAACACCGTGTAGGTTTGAATTTTGGTATTCACTAACTTGGTTTGAATTTTGGTATTCACTACTTTATAACATTTTAACATATCGATACAATGAGTATAATTAAAAATTCTACAGTATACTTTTTTTTCAAAATCCAAACAACAAAAGAGATATTTACAAAGAGATTAAGAACATTTGCATAAAGTCAAAGGTTTGACCTACAAATAGAACTGTTGGAATGTCTTGGAATAAGTCATATATTGACAACTGGCTGGTGTTATACAAATATACCATTAAAGTAATAAATTAATTTAAATTGATACATATTCTTTTTTATATAACTATACTGTTAGGATTTATTTTACATATATCCTATTTTTATTTTTGGCATTTTAATTGGACATGGAAATTTCCATAATAC